>CAJQZJ010014957.1:6514609-6524609 GCA_907164525.1 Lophiomys imhausi
CACACACACACACACACACACACACACACACACACACACACACACACCCAAGAGGGAGATCCTGAACAGTAGTGGCAGCTAGGGTAGGTGGGGGTCAAGTTCAGAATCTGAGCTGGAGGTTGAGAAAGGCCATTACCCTCTCAGCTAGGGGCAGAGTTTAGCCTCAGCATATGTAAAAAGGCAACTATTAGTGTGATGTAAGTGGCAGTTATCAGAGTATGATACTTGTTTAAAAATAAAGGCAAAATGTAAACGTAAAATTGTGGCACATGAGGAGAAAACCCCACAATCAAAAGATCAAAGGACACGGAATCGGAGAGGTCTGCCCCAGCCCCAGAATTGCGGGAATCTCCCCTGGCAATGTCCCTCCCATGGATGCAACTTGTCCCATCACCACAACCACCACCACCACCACCACAAGCCAGCCTCTCAGGTTCGCTCCCCTAAGAGTCATCTCCTTCCTTCCTGCTGGTCCATAGTCCCCCTGACGAGTTTTGCAGTTGCCCCTATAACTTCCAGCATGCAGCTAAGATCAAAACCAGGAATGTGTCCACCGCGAGCCTGGATGTGAAGGTTGCACACATTAATGCACCCATGGGACCCAATTAGACCCAATTAGAGTTAAAGGGAAAGGGCGCCAAAGTGGGGAGATTTCGGATAGGTTATTGATGAATGGTGATCATCTGCCTCGCGTGCAACACAGGGAAGTGCCACGCCAAAGCCGCTTCATCCACTTCCCGCAGGCAGGTGGCACCCAGGGGTGGGAGAGGAGAGTCCTTGACTTCCAACTCAGCCCTGCAGATCCTCAGAGAGCACCCGGTTGGGTTTCAGGGCGGCGCCCGCGGCGATTTAACTGTGTCCCTGGGGACAGTGGACCCGGGCGGGGCGGGTGGCCGGAACTCCGCCCTCCTCTGGCCCAGGTCTTGGGCTTTTAACCCGCGCGCTAGGGCGCCGCGGCCACTGGGCTCTGCGGAGCGAGCGAGTGGTCAGCACCGAGCAGCAGGCGTGCGTGTTCCAAGGCCGACGCCAGCTCGCAGGCATGGCCCCGGCAGCGGCTTCAGGTGGCAGCACCCTGCCCAGTGGCTTCTCGGTCTTCGTCACCTTCCCTGACTTGCTCTTCATCTTTGAGTTTGTGAGTGATAGCGCTAGCCTTGCGCTGGCAAAGGGACGGGGAGGGTTGAGTTGCTCGTTCCCTTGGGGGCTCTGCACCGCCGTCCTCGGCCCCACCAACAGCATACAGGGGACCAAATCCGGAAAAGTTCTCCCTATCTCTCGGTGGTTTGTTCCTTTCTAAAATAGAGGACCGATCTCCCAGGCAGGTGCAGAAAAGCCTCTTCCCAGAGCTTTCTTTGCTCCTATCGGAGCGCAGCTTCCTTACAAGGTGCCCGGCTTTTCCCACCGTCTGGGCAAACAAAACCAAGGAAAGAACTCCTCCATCCCGCCGACAGAAATTTGAGATCAAGAGAAGCCAGACTCTTCAGGCCTTTTGAAGTTCCTGGAAAGGGAATGCCTCTGTGACAAACTTGATAGGAGAATAAGAAAAATAGTGGCTGTCGTCTGCAGTCCTTGTGCCTGTGTGAGGGGAGGGTGAACTCCATCTTGCCTTCCTTGGATGACCTTGGGCTGACTCTGCACCTGGGCTGAGATTTCCCTAGCTTTACACTCTAGAACTGCTCCAGTAGCTTCCTATTGTGAGCTCGCGGTAAAATGTTACAAGGGTTCAGACCTCCTTCGGCTTCGAGTCCCCAGGTTCTTCCAGCGCTTGCCCGGGTGGGCAGGCGGGTGTTTGTTTATTCTGTGGGTCTGGAGACGTTTCCTGTGCCTCCATCACACAGAAGCGTTTGTGTGGAGTGACCTTAACAACTGGACCCTGGCTTCTAACTGCGTGGTTAGGAAGAGAGGATGTGGACGCCAAAGTCGGCAGGCTCCCTCGTCCAGGGGTGTCTCTGAGATTGAGAGGAGTTTTGAGTTGAACCCAACCGAGGAGGTTTCTGAAGTGACATCACACCCCCAGGCATGACCAAGGCCAAGGCTATGGAAGCAATATTTATAAGAAACCCTGCGCACCACCAAGCCAAACCTCACAACTTACTAGTAGGATCCCCCAGGCCCAGAGCTGGATTGGACTTGCCCAAGGCTCTAGCAAGTCTTCCAATCTCCCTGAGTTCCTTCTGTGTTCAGAGTTGCCAACCAAATCCTAGAACATACTAATTGAATGTATTTGACAGAGGCATCTGGCCCATATGGAAAAGCACCCACTGGGTGCCCTGGAATTCTTGTCCTTATCATCTCTTAGCTTATGTTTCCCTGGTACTGGGTTTCCGAAAATGAGCAGATGCTATGAAGGGCTTGGGAGTAAGTGATAGGTGGCTCTTCAGAAATTTACAGAGAAGAACTTACAGAGGTCTGACGAAGAGACAGCATGTGTCAGACTGAGGTGTGATGGAGCAGGTAGGTTTCTAACAGAAAAAAAAGTCTTAGTCTCTAGTAATTGCCATCGGCTGTTTGGAGAACACCATACCAAGAATCATGAGATAAAATGGCAGTTGGGCTTCACGCTTCTTTGCAAAGACTCTGGTTGTAGCCTCACTGCCCTGCCCCCTACAACGCACACACAAGAGGGGACAGGGAAAGGCTCTAGTGGCGGCAGGTCCACAGCCTCCAAAGCCCCTCTCCTACTTTTTAGTTACTCAGTATGATAGAAAGATAGATTCTGAGGCTAGGAACAGGCCAGCCTGGCAGGACAATCAAATCTACAGAGAACTAAGGAGGACCCACCATCCTTGTAAAGAGAGTTGTGGGTGTGGAAAGTCTCAGCACTACTTGTTTAGAGAAAATGCACCCCACTAGTTGCTTTCCACTCTGGTTGAAGGGATTTCTGTGGTTCCCTCTGGACCAGAATCAGAGTGTCTCTTCCACCTCAAGCATCACTCTTGTGTCTGACCACCCTCCCACACCTGTCACTTTCTCAAGAAACCTTCGATGCCTCACCTGGCATCTTTGAATCTTTCTTCCTCTATAGGTTAGGGCTGGGTTTATGCCTGGGAGAGAAGGAAGAAAGCAAGTAAGGTCCTGTAAGTGCTCCTCAGCATAGACTGTACATATGAAACAAAATGTGTTTTGACAGAAAGCTGGAAAATTAAAAGGCTGGAAGAGGCACTGCCCACCCTAGGGGTGTTCTCTTAAACTGTAGAATAATCTAAATCAATAACCAGAACACAATTACAGAATGGGAAGATGGCTTGAGCAGACCTTTTTCTTCAAGGAAGAAACACAAATAGGCAATGAACATATGAAATGGTGCTCAGCTGAGTTAGTCATCAAGGAATGGAAATCAAAACCACACTGAGATATCACCTTCCACCCAGTAGATTGACTACTGGTTTTAAAACAGGTCCAGTAGCAAAGACTACAATAAGACTTTAAAATAATCCTTCCTCAGTGGAACATAACAATCCAGGATATAGAGAAACTGCAACTCTGCATCTTGTGGTTAGGAGTGTAAAGCTGTTCAGCTAATGCAGAGAACTGTTTGATGATGTATTCACCAGTTACCTTACAGCCCAGCAATTTCCCACCCAGGAATAACGACTATAAAATTCAAAGTAGGGACTCAATGAGAATGTGTACACATGTGCCCACCACAGTGCTCATCATGGTAGTGGACCGGTGAAAACGGCCGAAATACCCACCAGACAGGCGAATCTGACAAAAACAATGTCACCTTCCCCTATGTTGGAATATTGTCCAGACGCAGGAGGTGCTGGGCCCTGCTATCAAGGTGGTGCTCGTGAAGGCAGGCAGATGGAAAAGATCACACACTGCATGATTCTATATACAAAAAGCACCCAAAATTGTATTTACAAAAGCACCCATGGAGACTGAATGCAGACTGGTGATCTGCCAGAGCCTAAAGGGAACAGGCTGCCAGAACAATTGCTCAATGAGTGTAGGGTTTCCTTTTAGGGTGATGAAATGTTTTTTAATTAATTAGAGGCAATGGTTGTAGGATGCTATAAACATGCAGAATGCCACTGGCCTCCTCAATTTTAGATGTTTGCTTTTGTGATACATGAATTTTACCTCAATTTTTAAAAGACAAAAATATTAGGAAATTTTCAAATAGAATAGAAAAATATACACAACACTTATCTGGCGTCCATATAACTATTGCCCAACTTTCTCAATCTTTTTTCTCTCACTTGCTTCTTGGTATTAAGGAGCTACACTGAACTGATACGTCATCTCTCCATGCCTTATCTTGTCCTCTCTCCATTCTCCATCCTCAGGAAGACCCGAGGCTGAAGATGTTCATCACTTCAGCTTTCTTCAGACTCCTCTGAGTAGATAACCATGAGCGTGGTGCTGCTTGATGGTTTTACGCTTGTGACAATGCCCTTCTGCAGCTACCAGTATGTTTTGAGACTTATACCTTGTTACCATTTTTTAAAATCCTTTTCCATTGTTGGATATTTTGGCTGTTTCCAGTTTGTTACTTTTAGCTGCTGCAGACACATTGCCAGGAATGTTCTTGTGACGCTTGCTGGAAATTTCTCCCTGAATGCATGGAAATTTGGCCGCAGGGTCACGGAGGCATGCACATCTCTCTTTCTCGTTTGTCACCACCTGCTGTTCCAAAGGGTCATTCTAATTGACACATCCCAACAGCAGATTTCCCAGGCAGCTTATCCAGTCTCTAGGATTGACACTGTCACCCACTCAGGTCTCTCCCGAGATACTGCCTCACTAGAAGGACCCTTGCAATTGTATACCGCGATCCAGGCTGAACCTAGGCCGTCTCCACGCTCACCAGTAGCATATGAAAGTCCCTATTGTTCCTTGTCCCTGTCACAGTTGGTAGCGTCAGCCTTTGTGATTTTCTACTCATCCCGTGGGTATAAAATGCCTGGTTATTTTTCAATTCTGTAGCTTGAGTGGATGGTGACTCAGGGTTCAGTTTCCCATGCCTGAGCTCTCAATATCCTGGGATTTTCTACTCATCCTGTGGGTATAAAACGCCTGGTTATTTTTCAATTCTGTAGCTTGAGTGGATGGTGACTCAGGGTTCAGTTTCCCATGCCTGAGCTCTCAATATCCTGGGAGACGCAGATGTCCGGGGCAAACATGCTGGAGCTGCCCCACTCCCCAGACAAGGGAGGACAGAAAAAGATTGGGACTCCCAGTGGGGCTGGCATCCTTACCCTTCCTCGGTGCCCCTGCCCTAGAGCCCCCATCTCTATAAGATCCTCCAGGGAAGTGAAAAGCAGGCCTGGTTCCATAGAGGACCACATCTTCTTGACAAGCTCTAGAGCCACAGACAGTGGGGAGACAGATGCATCCACATATAGACCCAGGGGTGAAATGTTCAAAGTTTCATTTTCCCCTTCAACACCTCAACCCAAGACATTGCTTCTGGTCTCATCTGCAGGAAAGTCCCTGCCCAGAAAGAGAGTTCTCCTTTTCTAGTCATAACATCTGTTTCCTCACTCCTTTTCCTTCTTCCTCCTCTTCCTCCCTCTTCTTCCTCCTTCCCTCCCTTCTAAGACAGATTCTGCATGACACTAAGGCCACCACCTCTGGAAAAGAAAGCTAACACAAATGCTTTTTAAATTAAATCCTTTTAATTCTTAGACGTGCCAAGCCTCACAGAGGCAATTTCTTCCACAAAGTGATGGGAGAGAACCCCACCACTACCACCCTTACAAAACTGTGACAGATGTGCCAGAAACACCATCCCCACCCCATCCATCTCCCCACCTCCCCCAAGAGGTGGGTTGACATTCAGAATGCCTAGAAGTTCACAGACAAAACTTCCTCTAGAAGAGTGTGCTAGGAGCCTGGTGTGATGGTTCATACCTGTAATCTTAGTCAGGGGCTGTGAATTTGCCTGGGCTATATAGTCACATCCTGTCTTTTAAAAAATGGTATGGAATTCCAAAAGTGGCTGTTCACATGCCCTTGCACACCTCAGAAGTGTGGAGGAGGAAGCAGGATTGGTCCCTGGTGACAGCTGGTA
Source organism: Lophiomys imhausi (assembly GCA_907164525.1). Taxonomy (NCBI): domain Eukaryota; kingdom Metazoa; phylum Chordata; class Mammalia; order Rodentia; family Muridae; genus Lophiomys; species Lophiomys imhausi. Next base: position 6,520,626 of record CAJQZJ010014957.1, read on the forward strand.
CTTGTTGAGTGCATATTTAGGTGTGGAGGCAGGATTAGGGAGCCACCCAGAATTGGTTTGCAGTTTTTACTCCTACATTGAGCTGGACCTGTTAATTATTAAAATGATGGCTTTTCTGGGTCTCAGAATGAAGAGAAGCTTTTTTATTGTCTGAAAATGACTAGGCAGGTCCTAGTTTTTCACCAGGCTGAGGAAGAGTCAGCCCCAGACAGAGCCATGATTGGATAATGAGATGATGAAGCAGTTTTCTGAGTGCATCAGTGAGCCAGCCTGTCAGAGCACAGGAGATAGAGAATCACAGACCCTGAATTTTCAGGTCCTGGTAGAAATGAAGGCCTGGAGAGGGAGCCACTTGCCTAGGTGGGGGAATTGTTTTCTTACACCAAAGGTGTTCATGAGAGTAACTCTACCCAGTTGGCAGCTCTCTCTCTCACCCATCAGGGAATGTAGAGACAGCTCAGAGTCACTGGGTAGCTGGTGGGGCCACAACACCATCACTACATAAAAATATATTCTGCTGGGCATGATGGCGCACACCTTTAATCCCAGCACTAGGGAGGTAGAGGCAGGCGAATCTCTGTGAGTTCAAGGCCAGCCTGGTCTACAAAGTGAGTCCAGGACAGCCAGAGCTACAAAGAGAACTCCTGTCTCAAAAAACCAATATATATATATATATATATATATATATATATATATATATATATTCTATGGGTTCTTAGTCACTACATCCAAAAACTATAACCTCTACTGGGACCACTGACTCATTGGGCGTGGCAATATGTAATTCAGGCCATCTTTTAAGATCTTTTTAAGAATAATGGATATTTGTCATTGAGGGGCAGGAGTGAGGTTCCCAGGCATCCTAAGATTCTTCCAGGAGAAATATCCCTGGTGTCCCTGGGGAGTGGGACTAGCTTTAATTAGCCAGTACAGGACAGAGGTGGTAGGGCTTCTCAAGGCTGTGTGTGTGATGTGTCCTGTGTTGTGGGGTCCTTTCTGAGCTTTTTTGAGAGAAATGCTGCCCAATTTTCCCCCAGCATTGTACTCCTCTCTTCTCTTTTCCTCTATTCTCCAGCCAGAATTATAGAGGTCTGGGAAGAGGTGTTCTTGGCTTTCAGAAGTGACTTTTCCAGTTCTTCAAGGGCCAGTGGCCTGCTTTGATCAGGAGTTGGTAACTGAGCCTGGCTGGGTCCTCATGTTGTACGGTCACTTGCACCTTAGAGCAAAAGCAAGTTCCTTGCCTGAAAGCCTCCAGTGGTGGAGAAAGAGGACCCACAAAATGAAGTGCTGGAAGGGGAGAGAAAGGTCATCTCTCTGCTGGGTGTTTGTATCTGCAGGACAAGTGGGAGACCCTGGTGCTGCTCACCCAAAATGGCCCACACTCTGCTTTGGCACCAAGACCCATCACTGAGAGAAAGGGCTGGGATAGGCACTGGATGAGGAGGCAGCCAGTCCTGAGATAGAAGAGCTAGAGATTGACTCTTGATGAATTAACACTTTTTGCCAGGAGACTATGGTTGAGATCTACCCAGCATAGCCAGTCTCGGTCTTCCTTCTAACAACTCACATCATCTGTCCCTGGGTCTAGCAAGACTTGAGACTTGCAATCCTAGAGGAAGGTGCTGGTTGAATACACCAGCAGCTGTCTCTTCTGGGGTCACTGAATATGAAGCCAGTGGTAAAGTTGCCCTCATCCTTAAAGCAAAGTACTATGGGGTTGTGTGGTTGACCCCTTCCCATGAGTTTAGATTAATCCCAAGAGTAAGGAACAGACAGCGGGTCCCTGGTGGTCTCTCTAAACCATAATGCTTGTGTCCTTTTGGATACCGATAGGAAGGCCTAGTTTCCCTGCTAGCTTCTGGCTTGGGCATCAGCAGTGGCATTTTCCAGGGTTATTAATTCACTTCTTGTCTCACAGCCTCTAGCTCTGTGTAATTGCTACCTCACATGTGGGTAGTTTTCTTCTACCCTCATCTGGGCAAAACTACCCCAGTGTGATTCACAGGAACACACCAAGGTCCTTGGGCCTGCAGAATGTCAGGAAAGCCTTGTTATGAGTTATGACAGGTAGAGGAGAGAACCCTTGGAACACAGAAAAGAGGAGGGTAGGAAGCAGGACAGGTCCCTGTGAAACTCTTGGCTCAACTTCCAACAAGGACCCTTGAAGGCCAAGGAACAGATTTCAGAAAGTGGGCACCTCAGAGAAGGGCCAAAGATGACATCCTCCACCCAACTGAGAGGGTAGGGTAGACTACAGAAGAGGGCATGCTGTCCCTAGATGCTGTTCCTTCCTTTGTTATTGAATAATAAACACAAACTTTGTTATTCTTTTCTTGGGAAGGAACCGGTCAGTCAGAGCTCATTGCCACCCATTGTCTCAGTGGCAAGAGGTGCAGACATGAGGTTCCTCCCAAGCCATTGTCTCTGCCATTCCCTTCCTGTCAAGAGCCTAACCCAGTTGAGAATCAGTGAGGACCAAGGGGACTATTCTCCTCTCCCTTGGTACTAAGAGTCCCATGGCCATGTCCAGAGCCAATCCCAGCTACAGAGTTTATTTCATGTCAGACTTAGTGAGAATCTATGGGTAAGTGCTGCAGTAATTTCTGTTGCCATGATAAAATACTCTAACAAAAAAAACTTAGGGAAGAAAGGGGTTTCTTTAAGCTCACACTCCCAGTTACATTTCATCACTGTGGGAAAGTCAAAGCAGGAACTTCAAATTAGCTTGTCCCTTTACATCCAGAGTAAAGAGCTGAGAGAAAGGATGCACACATCCTCAGTTGGTTGCCTGCTTGTGTTCAGGCTCAATTTCAGGACTCCCTGCCTAGGGAATGGCGCTGCCCACAGTGGGCTGGGTCTTCTCACAGCAGTTAACTTAATTAAGACAACCCCACGGACATGCCCACCGGCTAAGCCAATTCCCCCTTGACACTTTCTTCCTAGGTGATTCTAGGTTGTGCCAAGTTGACAAAGCTAACGATCACAGCATCATTAGGCAAGTTTAATGTGGTGTGAAGGCCACAGTGTGTACTTACACAAACTAAGATAGTAATGACATCGTCAGGTGGTAAAATCTTATAGAACTACTCATGTGCGTCTGCCACTGACTGCAATGTCATTGTACATTACAGAATGTATAAAGATAAGCCTTAAACTAACACACTAAAGTTACAACTCAGTAGCTATTAGATACAATTATTATTAATTGGCTAACAATTCAACCCTGGCTCTGGGATCAACTGGTTATCCTGTGCCCATAGATGACAGTCATGGAGGAATATAGGCAACCTTCACCATCTTCCCTGCCTGTTTCAAGACTTGGCAGGGTAGGATGAAGCTTGAGAACAGGTGGGGCTATGAAGGACACTGGTTTTGTATCCCTCAGTCACTGTTTCCCACATAGATGCTTTTTATGGGGCCTTCCCAGTGGCGCTTTTCCCTTCAGGATTCAACAACTGAGCTAGCAACTATTTCCAGCCAGCTTGATGTGGCAGCTAAGGAAAAGTGGGTGTGGTGGCAATCCTGTCCTGGCTTTTGTCCTGGAGACTGGGTACTGCCCCAGCTGCTCTTGGTGCCGCTCAGCCAGCCTTTGCCAGAATGGGTAGAGAAAGCTTCTTTGGGGATTCTAAGCATGACACAAATTGCTTTACTACCCTACAGGCATAGGAACCAATTACCAGTAAGAACAGGATTAACCTTTCTCAAGTGGGTGACAGCATACACACTGTGTGGAAGGGCACAGGTACAGGGAGGGGCACACAGAAGTGTGCTGTCACATACCTAAACATCTTTCCTGTCCTGCAGGAGTGTAGTGACAAGCCAGGCATAGTAAGACTAGGAAGCCTAGCAGAAGGAAAAGGAACTCATACAGTTCTCAGGTCTTAGGCCTTCTAAAAACCAGCCACATAGCTCAGTGGGGTGCAGAGTATGAAAATGTTCCCCTTTCAGAGGTGGCCCTCGGCCTTGCCTGTCTCCCCTCCCTGG
>CAJQZJ010014957.1:6525881-6538136 GCA_907164525.1 Lophiomys imhausi
TGTGTGTGTGTGTGTGTGTGTGTGTGTGTGTGTGTGTGTGTGTGTGTGTTCAGTGCTAAGGATCCAGATCAGGGCCTTTCATATGCTGGGTAAGCACACTGCTGCACCCCACCCCCTGGTGTGAGTCTTTGAAGAAGGCCTGGCTCCCGGGCGTGCCTGCCACAGAACTGACCTGGTCACTCTTGGCGCCTGAGCATGAGTGAGCAGTTGGGAGCATGGAGGAAGGCTGCCCTCTGACTCACTGGGAGCTAGGTTTCTCTCAACCCAGGAGGCAGAGCTGACCTCTTAGAAAACTTCCTTGGGTTTGCTTCTACTCTGTCAGCCTCACCTCTCAGAACAAGAAAGGAGTTCTCAGGCTCCATCCAAAGTTGTTTTTTGAAGGAAAAGCCAAGGAACCTAAGGAAGCCTGAAATGTTTAGTGGTCAAGGGTATTACCCTGACATCTCTCTTTCTCTTTTTCTCTACATATCATCCCTCCAAGACCTGGTCCTCTGTGTCCTCTTGATTACCCAAGCACCATGGTGGCATCTCCCTCCTTGGCAATAGCTCATCTTTTTGTTTGTTTGTTTTTTGGGTTTTTTTTCAGGACAGGGTTTCTTTGTGTAGCCCTGGCTGTCCTGGACTCACTCTGTGGACCAGGCTGGCCTCGAACTCACAGAGACCCTCCTGTCTCTGCCTTCCGAGTGCTGGGATTAAAGGTGTGCGCCACCACTGCCGCCACCGCCGCCGCCACCAGGCTGCAGTAGCTCATCTTTAATCTGCCTCTCTACATAAGAACACATGCTTATGCAAGTGTGTGACCAGGTGTGTGCATGCATGCACACTAACACGCATGTTCACACATGCACACACATACATGAACTCATGTGAACATACATAAGGCACAGATACACTTCTATGCATGCACTTACACATATACACATACATTCATGCACATATAGAACAAGAATGTCCCCTGTCCTCTGGCTAACAGAATGACTCTTTCAGCCGTCCATCCTTACATAGGCACGGCTTGGTGGAGCACACAGTGACTACACTGTTCAAGTCACCATCACAAATAAAATCTTGGTGTCTTAGTTGGGGTCACTATTGCTGTGATGAAGCATCATGACCAAAAGCAACTTGTGGAGGAAAGGGTTTATTTGGCCTACACATTCCAAGTCACTCTTCACTGAGAGAAGCCAAGGCAGGAACTCAAACTGGGCAGGAACCTGACCACAGGAGCTGATGCAGAGGCCATGGGGGAGCACTGCTTACTGCCTTGCTCCTCACGGCTTGTAGCACCCGACTGTGCCATGCACAATGGGCTCGACCCTCCCCATCAATCAATAACGTTTAAACTGCCCTATAGGCTTGCCCGCCTACACTCAGATCTTAAGGAGGTATTTTCTCGATTGGGGTTCCCTCCTCTCAGATGACTCTAGCTTGTGTCAAGTTGATATAAAACTCATCCATTAGTGTTGACATAATTCTTGGCTACCGAAAGCTTCAGCATGTGCATGGCCAGCAGAGAGTTGGGGCTGCCGTTCCTGGTGCCCTCAGGACAGCATTCATGAGTATTGAGCCTGGCAACCCTCCCAGAAGCCTGGGTGTGCCAACTGGCACCTCTGAGCTGATGAGGACTTCTTCTTTATCCCTCTCAGAGGATAAAGGGCAGCCTAGTATTTGGTGCACAGCCTATGTTCTATGGCCTGATTCCTTTACTTCCCAAGAAGTCAAAATACAAACTCTTGGTCATACTTACCTATAAGGGGGCTGTTGGGAGCCCTCATGCCTGACTCAAGGGGTTTGCATGAGGGTGGCATACTCTGTGACTTCTGTCTTGGCATGTTCCCCTGGCAGGGTTTCTGTTGTGGGGACTCTGACAGCATAGGACTGCTCTAAGGAACAAACGGAGAATTAGAACAAATCCTTGGCATTGACTTCAACCACCCAGTCCCTGCAGTGGACTGACTGGGATGAAGCGTTCTTTCACTCCTCAAGTGATGGAAACTCCAGATGAATCTCAAGAATGTCCTAAAGAATTTCTTTCTTCTTTTACAAGTGAGCTCTTTGTTAGAAAGATGGCCTTCATGTCTTCACACCCATTACATTTCCTTAGGCAGACACATTTTATACAACTTCCAGTTTGGGGACACCATGGTATTTTCTTTTTTCCTTTCTATTTTTGTTTTTTTCTGGGGGGATTGTTTTTTGTTTTTTGGGTTTTTTTTTTTTTGAGACAGGATTTCACTGTACATCTCTGGCTGTCCTGGACTCACTTTGTAGACCAGGCTAGCCTTGAATTCACAGAGATCTGCCTGTCTCTGCCTCCTGAGTACTGGGATTAAAGGCATGCACCACTACACCTGGCTGGTATTTTCTTTTTTTAAAGTGTATATAGTCACTTTATTTATTTATTTACTTACTTATTACTTACTTATTTATCTATTTATTTTTTTGAGACAGGATCTCATATATCACAGGCCAGCCTAGCATTGCTATGTAACTGAGGAGGACCTTGGACTCCTGAGCCTCCTGCTTCCACCTCTGTGGTGCTGGGATTATAGATATGTGCCACCAGACAGTTCATTCATGAGGTGCTGGGGTTGAAACCCAAGGCTTCATGCTAGGCAAGCCCTCTATCAACTGAGCTACATCCTCAGTTCTTGAGGTGACTTCTAGCTCCAGTAATCCCAGAAGGCAGCTAGCCTAGTCTACATATCAAGACCCTGTCTCAAAACAAAATGAAATAATCAGAATTGATGAATTAATTAACTCTAGCTCCCAGAAAGCTTTCAAGTGAGCAGCTTTACAAACTGAAATCACAGGTCATTTGAATTTTTATGTGGTCACAGGTAAGAGCGCTTTATTCTACAACCGATCTCCGCTGATGTCAGCTCTCTTCATAGGCGTCATTACCACCATTTCATAGATAAAGGAATAGAAAAGCTAAATAACTTACCCAGAGGCATCAGGCGGCTCGGCTGGTTTGTGGCAAAGCTATGATTCAAACTCAGGAACTCTAGCCTAAAGTCTGTACCCTTGCCCACTCTGGTCTGCTTTCCATAGGTGATTCATAAGACTGAGAAGGAGGCCAGCGAGTTGGCCCAGAGGGTAAAGTTCTTATCACCTAAACCTAACTGCTTGATTCAACCTCCAGAATCCATGATGGAAGAAAACCAATTCTCAAAGTGTGCAACCACACACTTGTCTGATCACCAAGTGTGCAAACACACACACACATAGTTATAAGGAAAAGTTATAAACAATAGCTATAAAGAAAAATAAACAGTGAGGATATTCTTGGGGTTCATATGAGAGCCCCCTGAGAGACTATACCATTTTCACAAAGATCATTTGACTGAGCAAACTACGGATATGAATCCTTTTGAAACCTTTGGAAACATTTTGCTGCTTTCGGAACATCAGCCCCACAGATCTTCTCAGCACCCAGCATGGGGCAGTTTCTAGCCTAATATCCCCTGCCACGGGCACAGCCCTCCCACTCATGGTCAATGGCTGTGTCCTTAGAGGACAACCAGCAGTGAGCTGGTCTCACACAAAGCAAGGCAGGGTTGGAAGCACAAAGCCAAAAAAAGAAAGTTCCCAGTGATATTTTTGCATCAACAGACCAGACAGGACCAAGAGGGAAATTCTTGTTGGCTCCGCTGGAAACCCTGCAGGACACTGGAGATAGGACTGTCTCTTCTGTTTTGCCAGGAGCAAGCAGAATGGTACCTGCAACCTTGTGTTATGACAACATGTTTCTAGCCTTTGGCAAAGAGCCTAGGTCCTCTGTTTCTTGTCCTACAGTTCTGCCTCTCTCCAGTTGATTCTCACGCTGGCCATGGGCCTGGGTGTTCTTGTTTGGTTTTTAAAGGTGTCCTGGCTAATTTGGGGTCCTAAGTTGGAGCTTAGGACACTAGAGCATCAATCCAGGTTCTACCCCTACTTTCCAGCTTGGAGCACTGGGGGCCCAGAGGGACTGATCAATCCATGGAGCTCCCAGGACAGCAACTTGGAGACCTTTATTTGAGACCGCTGTTGGCAGCTACTGTCCTGTGTGTGCTGTGATAGAATAGAGGGGTGGAAGGGAAGCCCAGCTTTAACATGAGCAGACCCCAGGGCCACACCTCCACCTGGTTGTATAATGTTTTATTTTGTTTTTTAAATAATCACCTCTGTGTGTTTGAAGCCTGAAAGCGGAAAGACACCTAGAGTTTTCATAACGAAGGGACATGCTTTTGAACCCTCACCTACCACCTTGTTCTTGACAAATATTTAGCCAGTAGGGTCCTGAAATCAGGTCTGAGAGGATTGCTCACTACCCAGGAGTGCCTTATCTTCCGGGTGTGGGTGCCCTGCTTGCTCTCTCTCTGTTTTCCCTCTGTACAACCTGAAGGTGGAGTGGGGTGCAAACAGGCTTGGGCCCCCGTGATTCATGCTGAATATCAGCTCTCCATGGCTCACCCTTCCTCCAGCCCAGCTTCTGCCAGCCCCTGCTCCCCCATGTGGCCCCTGGCTTCCCCACCCCCTCCGGAGCCCTAAAAACTGCTGCAGCCCTCTCTTCCGTGACATAGTCTCTAGCCTCCCACCAGAGAAGTGTCCCCTGGACCCATGTCCACCTTAACTAGCTAAGTCCACCTCTCCCTCTAGGGCACTATGGAAGCCATGCTCCAGGCCAGCCACCTTACCTGCTCAGAGCTGCCTACTAGCCTTCATTCAGGCCAGAAAAAAGTAAACTATGTCCAGGTCAGATGCAGGACTCCCCCTCCCCCCAAGATATTGTCATTATAATTTTGAGACAGGGTCTCACTCTGAAGTTCAAGCTGGCCTCTAACTCATAAACCTTTCCCAGTTTCCTGAGTGCTGGGGTCTCAGTGTCCACCATCATGCCTGCATTTTCCAAATTCAAGCAATTGCAATTTGAGTGAATCCATGGATGTGGAAACCTTCATCCCCCACAGCTGCAGCAGTCAACGACATGCTTCTGCACTAGAACTAACATGAGCAAAGGGCCACTCTCCAAATCAGAGCGTCCCCGCTGAAGCCAAGTTTCATGGACACTGTCTGGGAATACGCTCTCTGCTCGGGTCTGTCCCCCTCATCTGACTTGCCTTCTTGGGGGGGGGGGGCTGTGAACCTTCTGAGCCACCTGCTCCATATTCCCTATGATGCTATTTCAACACCCTGGCAGATTCCTCCCTACTCTCTCTCACCCTTGCTCCATCCTGTGACAATAAACCCCTGCCTTCCATTCTGGGCTCCCCACCTGTTAAGCCAGGCAGTGAGGGGCACAGGGAAGACCTATTCCCAGATAGGAAGTCAAAGCCAGGGCTTGTAATGATGTCTTCAAAGTTACTGGCTCCCAGTCTGAGGGGTAACATAAACAGGAAATAGATAGAAGAATGTCCCTAGGTGTTCAGTAAATCCCAATGGTCCTTGATATGTTTTCAGATGCCTGCCATCATCACCACAGCCAACTCATCTTAGGAGCCAATGGCTCTGTAGCCTTCTGACGCCTCACAGAGGACTAGTGGGGACTGTGATAATACAACTGTTTTCCAGGGATCCCCCTGGAAGAGAAGTATTACCTTCAAGTCATTATGCTAAATATTATGATAAAAGGCTACTGAGTGTAGAGTGTTGAGGTTATGAAAGTAATCTAAAGATGGCTGTGGTGATGATAGCTTCTATGTGTGAATCTATCAAACACCATTGAAGTGTAGATTGTCAGTGCATGAACTGTACCAAATGTGTGAGTTGCATCTCATGAACAATGTTGTAAAGAGAGCTGGACATGATCGCTCGGGTCTGTAATCCCAACACTCAGGGAGTAGAGACAGGATGATTGACATGAGTTAGAAGCCAACCTAAGTTACCTACTTCCAGGCTAGCCTGGGCTACAGTGAGAGACCCTGTCTCAAAAACTGAACAGAGAGAAAGAAAGGGGAGGAAGCAGACAGAGGGCACTTTCTCCCAGTACCTCACTGTGATACCTAATGCTGTTTTTACCATTCAAATGATAGAAGGGTACACCTAATTTGAGGAACACCTAATTTTCCAAAGTGCCAGTTTGCTAGGGGACATACCCAGAGGCAGGTCCTGAAGACTGTCAGGGCCTGGAGGCCTGGCTTAAGTACAGGATGAGTTTTGTTTTCTGGACAATTGTGGACAAGGGTTCTGAATTTACTCCGTGAATAAATCAATCTCTCTCTTTCTCTTTCTGTTTTTGTCTGTATCTCTCTGTCTGTCTCCCTCTGTCTCTGTGAGGGAGTGTGTGTAAGTGCGCATGTGCGTGCACGCACACCCAGGGGTCAGGGAGCAGAAACCTGAACACAGTCTCCAGCAGTGCGCATGTGTGTGCACGCACACCCAGGGGTCAGGGAGCAGAAACCTGAACACAGTCTCCAGCAGCATAGTGAAAGCACTCACTCAAGCAGCCTGAATCAGTCAGGCATCCGCCAAACGCTCAGAGCCAGCTCGGTGCTGGCCTCTAGGAAGACCTGGCAACTCTGTGTTATTTCTCTCTGACTTGCCTGTTGCCCTGGCCTTCACTTCTGATCGCAATTCCTGTGTGTGGCCCCCTAGCAGAAAACAAAGTTGAAATGGATGATATAAGGTGCGTAAAAGACAAGCCATACTTCTGCAGACCAGGAAATGAAAGCCGTTTTGAAGTCTGCCATTTGAAGGCGCCCGTGCATACTAACTTAACTTGCGCATTTTACAGTTTGTTTGCCCTAAAAGTAACGATACAGCCACAGTAAACATAAAACACAGTCACCAACCAACCCACTTCTGCTGGCTGTGCTGGAGGAGTCCTGAGTGTCTCAATCCACTCGACCCTTTGGCAGGGGTCAGGAGAATGGATTAGACTGAAAGAGACTTGCTTTCTTCTGTGGCAGTCAGGGTCCTTCAAGGCCAAGCCTGTGAGTCACCCATAACCACTTCTTGCCCACAGGATCCCACATAGATTCTACAGAATAGAGTTCACACATACATGGGCAACCTAAGCGGCCGCTGTGATGGTTTTGTTCATGAGTCACTGTGGTTAGCACAGCCACTTAACTCCCCCAATGAAGGATGGCTATATGGAAGATGGCTGGGTGGGGGATGGTTGGGTGGGGGATGAGCTCTCCTGGTACCCTTCAGGAAGCCAGCTTCTGTGATCAAGACAGATTCACTCCCAAAACCACCTGATCTGACAAAGTGCCTTTTACCTCTAACCAGATGCCCTAATGTTGGGGCCGAGGGCTGCAGAGAGACACAGGGTTCCCTTGGAGCATGCAGACAAGTAGCCTGACTTAGATTGACTCAGGGTGTTTATAAGGTGAGCAGACCAAGGGCACATAAGAGAGAGATATCCCACACTGATGCTCCTCTCTGTCAACTAGATGGACACACCCGACTGACCATCTCGTGTTTCTCTCTGCCCTACTCTCATGCCTCCTAAAAGCAGGTGCCCTTCAACCTGCAGCACAGGGCTGGGAGTGCTCCCTGTCCTCAGCCCCAGGAGCTCAGAAGGAAGTGCCCTGCTCTACCACAGTGCTCTCTAGACTTTTGACTGCAGAGCCATTTCCATGGTACCCAGCCCCATCCTCATCTGCCTGGGACAGAGAGATGAGGCTTGAGCTGAAGAGGGTCAGACAGAAATAGAGGAAATCCCAGGGAGGCTCATGTGGTTGGGCAATCCAGGGGCTTTCTAGAACCTCTTTTGCTCCTCTCTAAGGAGTCCTCTCCAACCCTGGGGACATCCATGGTGATATCTTTTGGTGCTCCCTGAGATGTGCTTCTCACACACCTGAGAACACAAAGCTAACCTGTGACCTCCCGACTCCAGTTTCAACATCAACAGTCCAAGAAGTTCCTACACTTAGGGATCTAAGACTTTGAGTCTGGGGGGAAAATGCCAATAATATAGTGTAGCTACTATGTTTACCCATTAATAACCTTAAAAAGTCTCTTAGTTGCTATAATCTTTTTTCTGTTGCTGGGGATTGAGCCTAGGGTCTTGCAGTGGCTAGACAAGTGACCTGTCCCACTCAGCTACATCTGCAGCCCTTGATAATTTGATACAGGGTCTCACCATGTAGTTTAGGCTGGCCTAGAATTCACTGTTTACCCTAGGTTGCCCCTGAACTGGCTATCTTCCTCCCTCTACCTTTCTAGCACTGTCATTGGAGATATGTGCTGTCACTCCCAGCTGGTTGTTTGTTGTTTTATAATATAAAGAATATTTTTTTAAGATTTATTTTATTTATTTTATGCATATGTGTGCTCTATCTGCATGTACACCTGCATTCCAGAAGAGGGCACCAGATCACATTGTGGATGGTTGTGAGCCACCATGTGGTTGCTGGGAATTGAACTCAGGACCTTTGGAAGAGCACTAGGCAGTGCTCTTAACCGCTGAGCCATCGCTCCAGCCCCATAAAGAATATTTTAACAGCAAAGAAACTGAGAAGAACAGGCACTCAGAAGAAAAGGTAGCCACTCTAATGCTAATGCTAAATAGTGTAAGTTCTTCCACTGATGGTGTCCCTTTGTTTTCACATGCCTCAGTTACCCCATTTGACAAATGAGTCCACTTCGTGCCCACAGCACTGTTACTGGCGTTAACTGAGTTAATATTTGTGAGCTGCTTAAGACAATGCCCAGGTGTGATAGATACAATGTGTATTAAATTAAAAACTGAAAACTGCACTTAAGTGAAACAAAGTAAGCCAGCAGATGAGATTGGAGCTCTAGCCTGTGACATTGGAGAGTAAAATAGATGTTTTTGCTGAGGCTTATTCCTACCCTCTTTGTGTGCTTTGTGTGCATCTGCAACCCCAGGTCCCTGGGCTACTGCTAGGGCTAGGAGCGTGGACTTGACCCCTTGGGGAGCTATGCTTTACCTCTTCCAATACTTTCTGTGTCCACCCCACAGATCTTTGGCGGCCTGGTATGGATCCTGATTGCCTCCTCCCTGGTGCCCATTCCCCTGATCCAGGGCTGGGTGATGTTCGTGTCTGTGTTCTGCTTCGTGGCCACCACTTCCCTGATGGTCATGTACATACTTGGTACTCATGGTGGTGAGACTTCCTGGATCACACTGGTGAGTGCAGGCCCAGTGACTTTGTTTATGGGGAGGAGGGTAGTGTTGAAACCTCATCACTGGAAGGTTACTTTTCCAACCCTGAATGGGGCTTCTCTGAAAACATTTTCCAGTGCAACCCGAAGCTAAGTTGGCCCAGCCTCCGTTAAGACTCTTCATAGTGGTAAGGGCTTCCTGCACTGAGGAGGTTAGAGGGGAGAGGCAAGATCCGCGTGTTTGCTACAGACTGTCATGGTGTGTTCTGATTTTGTTTGTTTTTTATTATTTTTCAAGACAGGGTTTCTCTGTGTATCCTTGGCTGTCCTGGACTCACTTTGTAGACCAGGTTGGCCTTGAACTCACAGAGATCCTGAGTGCTGGGATTAAAGGTATGTGCCACCATGCCCGGCCATTACAGACAGCTGTCAACTGCCATGTGGTGCTAGGATTTGAACCTGGGTCCTTTGGAAGAGCAGCCAGTGCTCTTAACCGCTGAGCCATCTCTCCAGCCCGGTTCTCTGCATTCTTATCTGTGATTGCCTTTTCAAGCATAACCAGCTGTGAGCTGCTCCCCCCATCCAGGAGGACTGGGGAGCCAGAGTCCTGAAGGTTGGCCTGAACTGTTGGCTCCCTAGTGACCAGACCATGCTTTCTGCTTGTGTCCATGGCAACTACTGTCTAAGCATGCCATTTAACTAGCCCAGATGAAGGATGGCTATGTGGAAGATGTCTGGGTGGGGGATGGGTTCTCCTGGTACCCTTCACAGAGCCAGCTTCCTTGATCAAGGCAGACTTCACCCCCAAAAGCACCTGATCAGACAAGGTGCCTTTTAACTCTAGCCAGATGCCCTTCTGTTGGGGCCGAGGGCTGCAGAGGTTTACAGGGTTCCTTCCCTTGGAGCACGCAGACAAGTATCCTGATTAGATTGACCTGGGATGGGCACCAAAATGGCCTGTGTTCTTTTGTAATAAATTCTGTTTTGAGGCGCCAGAGATAGGCCTCAAATAAGTATAAAGGGAACTTGCTTATTATTAACTAAGAGGGTGCAGGCCACTTGGCTAGGCCTCTTCTTCTCTATGGCCTTTCTACTTGAACTTTTGAAATCACTTCCAAATTACAACCACACAGAACTTTATTTTAGTTCCTTTCTTGCTTTGAAATATACCCAGGAGCCAAAATAAATAAATAAGACCAACACAACAAAATGAAAACACTGGAAACGGCCCAGGCTTCTCTCTCCCAGGACTGGACAAGGAACCTACATCCAAGCTGGGACTATAACCTGTGGAATTGATCTTGGGGTCCTGAGCCAGCTTCTTTCTACCTGTTATCTGCATTTGTTATGTTGCTTGGTGATATGGGAAGGTGCCTGATGAAAAAGCAGTTTACAGAAGGGTTCGCTTGGCTCACAGTTTGTGGGTATACAGTCCATCATGATGAGGAAGGGTTAGCTGCAGAAGAGGCAAGGCACTGATCACATCGGTCAGTAATCAAAAGGCTGAACGATGAATGCTGGGGCTCAGCTAGCTTTCTCTTCCTTATTCAGTCTGGGACCCCAGCCCATGGGATGGTAACAATCATATTCAGGGTGAGTCATCTATCTTCAGTTAAGCCATTGTGGAAACAACCTCAAAGACACACCCAGAGCTGTTTCCTCTGAGAAGTTTCTAATCCTGTTAATAGTGAAGAGTAATAAACACACACCCCAAACTCTCCCATGGTAGCACCTCATGGAAAACAGCATCTTCCCCACTAAAGGACTCACTATGGGATCTGCTCAGGGAAAGGGAACTCAAGTCTGCAGCCAACAAATCCTCTGCGAGAAGCTGGTACACTTAGGAGTTATGGGTGTGGTTCAAAGGGACAAGATGGGGACATGTAATTCAAGGTCTTTGTCCCCATGTCTGAGTTGGGGTGCCTCTTTCTTCTCATCTCTGACACAGCCCTTCTCTTCCACAGGATGCCGCCTATCACTGCGTGGCTGCCCTATTTTACCTCAGCGCTTCAGTTCTGGAAGCCCTGGCCACCATCACAATGTATGATGGCTTCACCTACAAACATTACCATGAAAACATCGCTGCAGTGGTAAGTTCCCTGCAGCTCCCACTGCACCTTTGGTACCCAGAGCAAGCAGTGGAAGGTCCCCCCAGCCCAGGGAAGTCAAACCTTCTCCTCATTTGTAAAGTGGTGAAGCCCCTATGAAGGGAAGGGATGGTCCATGATTCCCTTAGTTTTTTTTCTCAGGGCTGCATGCTCCAAGGTTTGTGGACACAGAGGCTCATGCTAGACTGGCTGTGTCTAGACATCTGAGGGGTGATGACCTCTGAATGGTCTCGTCTGACCCTCACAGCTATCCTGTGAGGCCAGTGTTACTGTTACACTCATCTCGAAGATGGAGGGGCAGCCTGGATTCATTCCCAAAATTGGCAAGTGTCAAAGCCAGGGTCTTGGCCACAATGCAGGCTTTTAGTACCAGTTTCAAGTAGCAAGTTTGGTCACTTGGGTCTCGTACCTTCCTTGAGTGTTGCCCACTGAGGCATGCAGTTAAGACAAGGGACACTGGGGACAGGATGGGCTTTCTTTTTAATAGACTAGTTCCAAATGGCAAGGAGTGAGAGATCGTGTCGTTTTAGAAAGATGTTTTTCTGAGTGGTATCCTTGGAGCAACGTATTGACTAATGGGCTCACTCAGAGTCCTCAATACAAAATTTATTTCTAAGTATGGGTCATATCAAAAAATGAGGAACAAGAGTTAGAAATAGTGCTCCTTGGATTTCTAGAAATTCACCTGTGAATCATGTAAATCCCAAAGTAGAATGAGCTGACGAGATGCCCACACCTGTGTCATTTGCTGGACATGTGGAGCAGAAACTTCGTGCAGTCTGGAGGGATGGGTGTTGTACAACATGCTTCCTGGATCTAGAGGGAGATTCTTGGGGGAAGTTCCTCAAAGCATCATCCTTATGGGACACTGTGCAGCCCTGGAAAAGCTGCATGTGCCCTTAAGCAGCTTCCATGAACCTGGCCACCTCTAGGTTCTTGTCAACCTCTTCGGTTGTCCTACATCATGGAACACTTCCCAACATGGAGTCTCCAGACAGCAGCACAGCCAGGCAGCATCTAGCTTGTGCCTTCTTCCCTGAGGTTGGTGATCCATCCTCTCTGCCTTCATCTGTAAAGATTGTTTCATCTGCCT
>CAJQZJ010014958.1:0-13523 GCA_907164525.1 Lophiomys imhausi
GGCGCCATCTTGGATCTCCTGAGTCATATTTTTTAAATGTGTTCTAACCTTGGTTCATATTTTCATTCTCTTTATTATATTTGTTTCAAACATAAACATATTCCACTTCAAGACTGAAAATTTTAAAACAGAAAATGAGGAATTGTAACAGGCTTGGTAAAACTGAAGATATTCTAAACAGACAAACTGGTTATCAAAGTATTATAACAAAAAAAAAAAGAAATATAGGTGTCCCCAGAAATGTAATGCAGAGCGAAGGAAAAAGTTCCCAGAAGAGGGGGATTTCTCTCTAGTAAAGTAAGTAAAGTGTATACTAGCACTTAACTTATTTAAATTATTCGTTTTATTTTTTAGATTAAAATATAATTTCATCAATTCTCCCCTCCCATGTCCAAATTCTTCCATATAGTAAAGGTACTATGCATTTGCTGGAAATATCCCTCCTCTCCCTCTCCTTTGTCTCTCTCTTGCTCTGTAGTCTTGGCAGGCTTCAGATACAGTATCCTCCTGCCTTAACTTCCTGAGTGCAAGAATTATAGGCATGCACCATCATGTCCAGCTTGACTACATCTCTTTACATTATCCACATTAGTCACTCCCAAATTTTGTTCACACTCAAACTGCTTATTTTGCTTTGTTGAAGCAAATTGCCTTTGCCACTCACTGTGCAATCTGTGACATACTTTCTTCTAATATCTTTCTTTCCTATTCTGAAATTCAAAGAATAATTAGTATTATAATTAGTATTATATTTCAAAGAACTATTTTGATTTCATTAGCAATTATGCTTACATAAGTATTACTATAACTTGAACTGTCTGTTAAAAAGATTTAAGTAAGAATCAGACTGAGTAAATTCAAATGAAATAATCCATTTACACACATTAGATTGATGATATATTAATACATAATAATATGTGGATATGACCAAATCGCTTATTCTGTTTCATAATTTTCAGTGATTCATAGAATGCAATGATTAAGGTGAAATGTAGTACTTTGTATCATAGCTATCATCATTTTTTGAGTTTTACTTGCAATTTCCCTCTTTCATATTTTAGTCCTCAGTCTGGGTGTCTCAGTGTTGTGTCTAGGTATGACTTTCTTTTTTTTAATAATTTATTTTTTATTTCTTCCAGTTACATCTCAATCACAATCTCCTCCCTACTCCCCCCTCCAGTCCCACCCTCCCACCCTCCTACCCCTCAACCCCCCATCCTCTTCCCTTTTTTTTGTTAGTTTAAGGTATTTCTTTTCCCCACAACAGCTCTCCCTTTCAGTCCAACAAATGGTTCTTTCTCTTATAACTATAAATACATTACAAAACAAGAGAAATAAATAGGCCACAATTATGAGAGTTATATGGCTTAGCATACATTCCCAATGTCTAGTCCATATGTATTTGGCCCCTGACTTTAACATTCTACTATCTAACCATCTCCATGAGTTTAAAGTTCTATATCTAACTCAGCTTTCATACTAACTTGCCTCACAAGCTTAAAAAATATCTTCTTAGATCCAGAACACCCTCTTGATTCGTAAACAACTCAAAATTTAACTATGAGACTCTAGCTATCTATTCTTCAACCACCTCAGAGACCTGAGAGGGATAAATATATCTGATTATATAGGAAGTGCAGGGCCCGCAGATTCCAAAACTAAGAAATGACATACCAGTGGCTGCCTGGACAGTTCCCATTTTCTCTCCATACATTACAGCATCAGTCTTCAGCCTTTGGGTCCTGTTTCTCTGACAGACATTGATTGTAGAGCAGGAATTATGAAGGACTTACCTACCCTGTCTTGGCAGAGCTAGGCTGTCGACTTACCTGCTTCCAAGTTTTGTCCTTTTTGGACAGAAGTCTGTCTACAGTTGAAGCAAGGGGTTTTTCTTGCCAAGTGATAGGCTTGCCACCAATTCAACCATCTCCCACTAGAGATTCTTCAGTGTTCATCTTCTACTTGGAGTAGAATAGGGGGTGCTGTCAGGAGCTGACTTGTCTCAATATCAAAAAAATCTTAAGTTAAGAAAACATCTTTGAATGCCATATTCTGCAGATCTCTTGAGGTTTTTGAAGAAGCCCTATCTATCTCTTATATTTAGATAAGCAAATGTTGCTTGTCTCTTAGCAACTTGATTTCTGAGTAGCTTAGAAAATAACTGTGATAGACTGTCATAGTAACTAACCAAATGACATGCTTGCATGACTATTAGTTTCCATTTCTTAATTATCCTAAACAGTTTATGACGGTTGGTAGCAAGAGGCCAATACTGTACATTTCATTTTTAAGCATTACTAGGTACAAATCCTTTAAGAAGCGTTACCCTTAATATTGTATCAATATACAAAGATCAATACCAATGTGGCCAAATATAATCTTAATTTTGTATCAATATGCAAAGATCCATACCTATATAGCCCAATACAATCTTAATTTTATATTAATATACAATGATCAATACCAATTTAGCCAAATATAATATTAATTTTGTATCAATATACAAAGGTATAAGGCCATATTCAATAATCTGTCCTTTTTTCTTGATCTTTCCTATACTATATCTATGTCCCATTTTTTCTCAAGTCTATTCACTCCTAAGTAGGAGAGAAAGAAGGATACAGAAAAGAAAAAGAGAGAAGTCTGTAGGGGTTAGATAAATTAGATTTAGAAAATATATTGGGGTTTCTGATACTCTCTGTTAATTCGGGGCATGAAGAGCATTATCAGCATGAAGTCAGGAAAAACAGGAAAGACTTAATAGACTGAAAAACAAGGTTGAAGTCAGGAAAAACAGGAAAGACTCAATAGACTTGAAGAAACAAAGTATCTGGCCTGACATTGTTTTCAGCTGCTAAGTGGGCAGAGCCCAAATTAAGCTGAAACAGAGTTCCTCCTATTTAAGGACAGTGCATGGAGCCCAGAAAGAGAAGAGGCCCCTGATGCTAGAGAGCTCCAAGAGTCCTGCTGAAAAAAGTGCTGGCCATCATTTGATGGCCAGATTTCCCTGAAGCAGAAAGAAGCTGGTGAGCAAAGAAAGCCTGAGCAAGACACCAAAAGGCCAAGGACTAAACCCTGTGGCTCAGCTTTTGCCTAGAGGGGTTTGATCTGTCCGAACAGTGGCCTAAAGGAAATTGTGCCTGGCTTTAAGGACTGAGGCAGAGCAGCTGAGTTCCTGATTCAAAAGAAGTAAGTTGGCCTGCAGACGGCTGGGGTCTCCCACAGAGAAGAAAGCATGAAGCCTTATTTAAGGTGAGACTGCAATAACCAACTTACCCTGACGAACCTGCATCTGAGAGATCCAGAAAAAGGACTGCTAAGTGCATTAAAGAATCTACGACAAAGACTGTGTTCCTGATGACTGAGGACCTGCCCCAGAGACTGTATCATTCTAAAAGGTTATGAAAGCAGTTTTTATAATTATCAATAGGTTTAGTGAATATGTTAAAGGGGTTGTAGGAATTTATAGGATTAATAGTTAAGAAATTGTTGGTGTTTGTTATAAGTGAATTTAGTAATAAATAAATAAGTGTTAAATAATAATTTAAAAGTTCAGTTACAGAAGTCCCTGGGTCTAACCTCCAAAACCCACTTAACAAGACCATTTAACAGCTTGTAGTCTCTTCCCCTAAATAACAAAACTTTCTATTATCCATCAAATAACCAAAGGGGGGTGAAACACCCTCCCCCCCTCTGGGGAGGGGACGTTGTTCTCTTAAAGTGACTTCCTGCTGATTTGGGACGTAGTAAACCTGTTTGGGGCCCAAATAAGAATGGAAAAATGGTTTAAAATGTTAATAGAATCATTTGATGTTCAGTCCTTTTTTGCTCAGCTATTTAGATGTCCTAAGAAGTTTGTAGACAGAAGCTGATCTTCAGGGCTTTACTGAAGTTCTGGCTGGAGCAGTCTGTGGCGCTGAATGATCTTAGCAAATTTGAATTGTTGTGATTGTAGACTTTTGAGGAAACAGCTTTTGAGGAAGTCTGCAAGGCTGTATCATCTGGGCCACTCATCCTCTTTGGTGTCTGATATGTTTTCTGCTGAGGTTCCGTTGTCCAGTTGTCCCTGGATTCCTTGAATGGATGCTTTAAATCTCCTGAAAGATAAGAACAGAGCCCTGCCCTAATCCTAACTCTGGGGCAATTACCTTTGCTCTTGTGGTGCGGCTGTTTTCCCTCTTGGGTATGACTTTCTATAGGAAGCTTTCTCTGCTTCTTCTCTTGTGCTATCTTAGTAAAACTGTTTAAGTATTACAAGAGTAGCCAGAATCTCTGAGTCTTAAATATTGCATTATCTGATGTTGATTTACAAGCTGGTATGGAGGCTCACTACCCAGACAACTTTGAATGAAGAAGAAAAAGGACTTAATTAAAGATAGCCCTGTTAATACATAATAGCATGAATATTAAAAGTACCTGAGGATTTTGAAAAAAAAAAAAAAAACATTGTGTTTGTCATTTGGATTTGTCCTTTGCACTAGTATAAGTCTCAAAGGGAACAGAGAGTATCAATAGCAACTAAAAATGGAATCCTCAAATATCAATAAGATACTGGAAAACCCAGGATCCTACTCACTACTGAAGAGCTGTCATGAAAACTCCAGCTTATTGGCCTCCAAGGTTCTTGGCCAGATTATATATGTTCATTATATCAGTGGCATACCCTATGGTATTTTCAGATATATTTAAGGCATACTTTAAAGGACTCTTGAGATTTTCAGTAACTATGTGAGAATAGACCTAGTAGAATCCATATCATTGTTCATGTGACTCCCTTTGAATTGTTATTTCACCTTTTAATAATAGATTTTCAATGTATGCTCCTGATGAATTTGAAAATTCTCAGTTTCAGCTATGTATCTTTTCCTTTTTATGACTCAGCTTCTTAAAAGACTGGGCATTTTTAAAATTATGCTTGGTATCTTTATCTCATAAATGCATCAGGTGTATAATATATGGTTATTAGATGATAAGTGAATAAATGGGGACACATATTAAGTGGAGCTATTAGAACCAATACCTAGCCTTATCATCTTAATAAGACAGAAGACATTGTAATTATTGCCATTCTATGCCATTTAGGTAATTTTGTTATATTTTAAAAGACTCACAGTTGTATGTATTTCTGGGGTATTACATAATAATTTGATAAATGTATATAGTATGCAGTGATCAAATCAGGGTAACAAGCATTTCCATGCCTCTAGAAATTTACCATTTCTTTGTATTTGGAGACTCTAGAAGCCTCTCTTATAGTTCTTTATAAAATATACCCTTAAATCTGAAGTTACTCTGAAATTTAAGGAAATCAATTCTGTTTACCTATATTTTGGTATCTATTAGGTATCCCCTTTTTAATTTCCTTCCCTATTGATCTTCCTAGCTTGCAGTAATGACGATTCTACTTTCTACCTCCACAAGACTTTTACCTTTCCAATGTGAATAAAAATACATACTAATTGTAATTGTGCTGATCTTACTTTAACTAAAACAATGTCCTCCAGTTCCATTCATTTGTTTACAATGGCAGGATTATATCCCCACTGTGGCTGAATAATATTCCACTGTGTTGATGTATGGTATTTGTGTCATTTATTCATCTGTTATAGGTGCCATGGTTGATTTTTCTATTTGGGACATTATACAGAATGCTAGAATAATCACAAAAGTTGAATTATCTCTTTGATGTGCTGGTTTCATTTCTTGGCACACATGGCACAGTGGGATTACTGGATCCTATGGTAGTTCTGATTTTAGGTTTTGGAGGAACATCTGTACTATTTTCTATTGAGATTTTATTACTTTACAATCCTACCAATATGATACAAGAGTTCCTAGGAGAATAGTTTATTTAATTTTTAACTTATTTATTTAATGGGTATGGGTGTTTTCCCTGTATGTATGTCTGTGTACCACCTGTATTTCTGATACCTATGGAGGTCTGATGGTTGTGAGCCACCATGTAGGTGCTGGAAACCAAATCCAGTCCACTGCAATAGCAAGAGCTCTTAACCACTGAACTATGTATTGAGTCCTATAATAGCATGGCAGACCAAGAGGGTGATGTGTATGTTTTTTTAATGATTTGCCTCTCTAAAAACAGGGGGGGTGTTACTTTCTAGATCTATAAGCTTTCTACCTATATATACAAAACTATTTGTGAGTGTTAAAGAAAATAGAATTTACATATGAATATTTTATGTGGCAAAGCTTTATCTCTATTCTAAAGATAATTTGTTCAATAGAAAAAGGACTATCTGTATTTTGTTGTTTCTCCTAGCATACAAGGTTTTAAGAAAAGACAAAAAGCAATAGAAATGAAAATCTCAGTTTTTCATTTTCCAAACATCACAACAGGAATGGGCTTGAACCATAAACTCTTAAAATTGCCTCAGCAATAATCTCATTTCCAAACAGACTTGCTATCTGTGCTGAGAGTTGGAAGACTGAGTTTGGTAGACAGCTACATTCACAGGGACGGCTTTGATGATAGGACAGAAAAGGGCACTTTTCACAGAAAATCATCCTGCTGCCACCCAGCACTTGACAACTGCCAGGTGGTAATAGCTGTAGTTTCCTCTTAACAATAAAAATGTAAGATTTATGGAAAACTGGAATGGATTATGAAGCAGTCTCATTTGCTACTGCCATAGTCACTGAAGGCTTCCAAATTTTCTGTGGGTGTCAGAGCTTCTGTTTCATAATGTTGGAGAGGAGAATGTTTTGTTTTCTTTTTCAGCATTAGTTTTGTATTTTTTTGATGTAGTCTTTCAAATACTCAGTTATGATTTCAAATACTCAGTTATGAATACGGAGAAAGAAAAGAAAACTCACTCACTACACATGCTCAAGAGTTCTTATGTTTTACAGGTGTTGGATGGCTTGTTCTGCCATAGTTCTTAGTTGTCCTTTTTTTCTTCCTTTCTAGATGATGTTCAGTCAGAAAAATCACTGGTGTAATAAGTCTAAGGAACTTATTTACTTATCTGTGTGTCTTCATTCATTCATCAATCCACTAAGTGGCTTATAACACCCATTCTATGTAAAATGCTTTAAGATCTCACTTTACTTTGAAGTCTGGAGAGCAAAAAGATTGGTGCTTTATACATAGCACAGGAAAATTAATGAAAACAAAACTTACCTATAAGAAAGTGCTAGGGAAGTGCCATGTGAAAGACAAAACATGAAGGTAATGGTATAACTAACCGCTTTCTGATTGGATTTGAGGCTTGCTCCACAGGAGGGAATTTCATGCCTGGTCAAACACCCATGGCCCCCAGGTAGAACCTGCTAGTTGTTTTGCTGAATGGTCATGATGACAAATAGGCCTATCAATACTTATATTTATATACATGGACCTGGGCTTCTCTCAGCCCTGGTCAGAGAAGCTTCATTTTGATGTAGCCCGTGGTCAATGCAGAGAAGAATAATTTATCAGTGTGCTGAGAGTAAGAGACTGAGACTCAACCCTAAACGGGACAGCTACATTAACTCCAGGAAACAGAAGGAATAAAAGGTAGAAAGAATGTGAAAGCTGAGGAATGGAGAAAAATGTTGCAAAATACTGTCCTGTGGATATGGCATGTCTATCACAACCAAGAACTCACAGCAGCTTTGGTTACCTGCACACTATCAAGCCAACCAATATCCCAACATACAATGAGTAGGTGATCTCCAGGCCCCAACCTGGAGGAGCTATTGGCAGTGAACAGTTGCTGGGGAAGCGAAGATACAGTTTTGAGGATGTGACCACTAGTAAGTTTTCTATGTTACAGTGTATGGTTCCATACTCATGCACATGTGGGTAGCAGTAACTGTTCTTAGTTATGAAGAGAGATGGAAGGAGGGGAGAGAAGAAACAGAGACAGAGAAAGAAACAAAGAGAGAGATAAGGTTGGGATAGAGTATTAGGGGATCATATAGGAGAAGTTGGAGAGGTGAAGTGGAATAGCTATGATTCTACTTTATTGTGTAGATGTTTGAAATTATTAAAAATAAAAAATAAGGACTGTGTATGAAATTTGGAAAAGATGGAAGGATATATGGTTTTTAATTCAAAAGAATAGTAGTGTTCTTTACTAATAGATATTTAGTAAATATATAAAAAAAGATATTTAATCTAATTAAATAGGATTTAATTAGAATGAATATGAGTGATGTTTCTGGTAGTACTGTTTATAGAGAAACACGTAATAACTATTTTGACTAGTGTGAAGATTCAGTTCTATGCTGGATTGGCCACCAGAACCTGTTACATATATTTAGTCCCATATTTGTATTTGTTGTTGTCATGTTGGTAGCTTAAAACCAACTACTGTGGAAGCATTTACACTGGGAAATCGGTAAAGGGTACCAATCAGATTCTTTTTATTTGCTTTACCATTGATTGTTCTTTGAAAACTGTTTTAAGAGTGCATGACTAGATACATTAGATAATCATTCCTCTTTATTCCAATCTCCCTAAATTTATACTCTTTGTCTAAAGACTTTGAAGTTCTTTTCAGGGAGAGTTCTTTGACCTATAGGGTTTGCTTGGGTGAGTTCCTTTGACTAATGACTAATGCAAAGGGAGAAAATGTGATGTAAGCAATTGTTTCATGTGCACGTGTCTAACAAGGGTTGTGCCTTGGCTTCCCCTTATCATGAATAGGATATTTTCTGGGCATCTTGATATTTCCAGAAGAATGAGACGTGCATAAAGAAGAGGTGAACCAACAGCAGAGAGCCAAGCCCAGTGAAACTCACCCAAGATCAGTAGATCCCAAAAACACATGTGTGGGCCAGAAAGAAAGGCTTATGTTTGCATAAGACTGAGGTTTCATACTCATTTATGTAACAAAAGCTAATGAATTGTGGTAGGTTCCTTATGTTGCCATAACAAATTACCATAAACTTGCTAGCTTAAACAATGCAAACATTTTTAAAAAATTTTTTTCATTCCAAATATTAGAAGTACTAAATGAATCTTATAGGGCTAAAATAAAAAAGTTGACAGGGTTCATTTTATTCTTGAGGCTCCAGGGAAGAATTTTTGCCATGTCTTTTCCTAGAGGCTCCTGTCATTCCTTGATTTGTGGTTGCTTCACTGCAATCTCTGCATGGCATCACATCACCTTTTGTTTCTGACCTCTGGCCTTCCTATTATAAGGACTTTTGTAATTACATTGGACCCTGTTACAAATTTTTCATTTTAAGATTCTTAGCTATATCTGCAAAGTCTTGTTTACTTTTAAAGTACATATCTATGGATTTTGTTGATTCAGACAAAAGCATCGTTGGGTACCATTAGTTAACCTGCCACGTTGATGTAGTTGGAGAACAAAGTGTACATGCCAGAAGGTAAGCTGATAGGTACTTTTTATTTCTATTTTATGGAATCCATGATGGTTTTCACTGGGAGATTGATATATTTACTTAAAAAATATTTTGGTGGCCTTGGGTAGAATGAATTGAATTTAGGAGAAACTAGATGCTAGAAGCCAGAAAGAACATTAATCTAATAGAAAATTAATGAGGACCTGAACTAATGGCATGAGAGTGGAAAGACAGGACAGGGATGGCTATTTTAGAAACAGTAATAAATTGAGACGTTCAAGCTGAAGCGATTGTCAGTTGCCTGTATTTGAAATAAGGAAGTCAGAAGCTGGTCATGGTGTTTCACATCTACAACTTTCTGATCTTGGGAAGCTGAGGCAGGGTGGATTGTTGCAAGTTTGAGGACAACTTCGGCTGTGGGGTGAGTCCCTGTCTAACTCCTGACCCTTAAAAAAGGAAATAAGGAAGTCAAAAGAGAAGCAAGAGTAGAATGTTGTTGGGATATAAGATTAGAATATGTGGACATTTTCATGTTGAGATAAAATTGTGGTAGAATATACACACAGCAGTTAAACACTTTGGTTTGGTTATCAGCCTTACTAATGTGAAAACCTTCAGCATTTAAAAGAATAAGATACTTTGTTAGTATGTGTTTCATAGAGAATGAGAAAAAGTACAAAGGTGGATAACTGCCTTCTTTACTTCCTCTCCATACTCTGGGTAATCCAACTCAAATGAGTAGTTTATAAGGAAAGGAGAGTGCTCTGAGGACAGGTTCCCCAGATGCTCTGATCCAAGTCTGGAAAAGTAGTTTCTTTTTTCCAGTTCAAGATTAGTGGCAAGCCTATCTCTTGGCATGAAAAAACCTCTTGCTCCAACTGCAGACAGACTGCTGTCCAAAAAGGACAAAACTTGGTAGCAGGGAAGTCGACAGCCTAGCTCTGCCAAGACAGGGTAGGTAAGTCCTTCATAATCCCTGCTCTACAACAAATGTCTGTCAGAGAAACAGGACCCAAAGGCTGAAGACTGATGAAGGAATGTATGGAGAGAAAATGAGAACTGTCCAGGCAGTCACTGGTATGTCCTTTCTTAGTTTTGGAAGCTGCAGGCCCTGCACTTCCTATATAAGCAAATATATTTATCTCTCTCAGGTCTCTGAAGTCATTGAAGAATAGACAGCTAGAGTCTCATAGTTAAATTTTAAGTTGTTTAGGAATCAAGAGGGTGTTATAGATCTAAGAAGATACTCTTAAAAGTGTGTTGCAAGTTAGTATGAATGTTGAGTCAGATATAGACCTTTAAACTCATGGAGATGGTTAGATAGTAGAATGTTAAAGTCAGGGGCCAAATATGTATAAACTGGACATTGGGAAGGTATACTGGGCCATTTAACTCTCATAAATGTGGCATATTTATATCTGTTGTTTTGTATAATATTTACTGTTATAAGAGAAGGAACCATCTGTTGGACTGAAAGGGGAAACTTCTGGGGGGAAGAGGGTGGAAGGGCGGGATAGGAAGGGGGAATAGGGAAGGGATTGTGACTGAGATGTAACTTGAAGAAAAAAAATAAAGTATTTAAAAAAAAAAGACTCCTTAAAGATAGGTATGTCAATCAGCAGAGCAGATAAATGACCCAAGCACTTCTTTCTCTCTCTGTCTCTCTCTCTCTGTGTCTCCATCTGTCTATCTGTCTGTCTCTTTTCATTTCATCCTTTGTCTTAGCAACAAAACACTTGTAAGTGCCTATCAGACTACTGGCAGTTACCTCTCATTAGCATATCATTGCACTTAAAAAAATAAGGCTGATGATATTACTAAAAGGCAAGAGACTACAAGGGCATTGAATTAGAGTTGTCACACTATTTCAGCTTCTACTGGAACTTTAACTCTGATTTTTTTCAAACTGTCTGTCTTCAATGACTCACCAGACCACTGTCCCCCCAAATAAGCTGTATCATCTCATTTTACTTCTAACTTTTATGTTTTCCACTTCTTCAAAATATGGGGCTGCAATGAATTCTTACTTTGACCAGCAGTGCTATTAACAGTGACAAAAAATGTTGCAGATAAATGTCAGTTAGTGTGAGGACTGAAAATGGCCATAAGATTTGTTTAGTGGCAGGGGAAAAACATCCGTTCATTAATGACCTTTCAGAATAGAGTTTCAATAGAGGTTAGGGTAAAAGTTGACGCTTCCTAATGGTATCATACCTAGAGATACTTAAAATTAAAAGGTGAGGCTCTGGCCTCTTGATACCAACTGTCTAAAACGGTCTAGGATAGTTAAATAAAACAAACTCCTAGTCATGCAAACATGTCACTTTGTTAGCTACTATGACAGTCTATCATAAATATTCTCTAAACTACCCAAGAATCAAGTTGCTAAGAGACAAGCAACATTTGCTTATCTAAATACAGGAGATAGATAGTGCATCTGCAAAAACCCCAAGAGATCTGCAGAATATGGCATTCAAAGATGTTATCTTAAATTAAGATTTTCTTTTTTTTTGATATCGAGACATATCAGCTCCTGACAGCACCCCCTATTCTACTCCAAGTAGAAGATAAGCATCGAAGAATCTCCACTGTAAGATGGTTGAATTAGTGGCATACCTATCTCTTGGCATGAAAAAACCCCTTGCTCCAACTGCAGACAGACTGCTGTCAAAAAAGGACAAAACTTGGTAGCAGGGAAGTCGACAGCCTAACTCTGCCAAGACAGGGTAGGTAAGTCCTTCATAATCCCTGCTCTACAACAAATGTCTGTCAGAGAAACAGGACCCAAAGGCTGAAGACTGATGCAGGAATGTATGGAGAGAAAATGGGAACTGTCCAGACAGTCATTGGTATGTCATTTCTTAGTTTCGGAAGTTGCAGGCCCTGCACTTCCTATATAAGCAGATATATTTATCCCTCTCAGGTCTCTGAGGTGGTTGAAGAATAGATAGCTAGAGTCTCATAGTTAAATTTTGAGTTGTTTAGGAATCAAGAGGGTGTTATAGATCTAAGATGATACTCTTAAAAGTGTGTTGCAAGTTAGTATGAATGTTGAGCCAGATATAGAACTTTAAACTCATGGAGATGGTTAGATAGTAGAATGTTAAAGTCAGGGGCCAAATATGTATAAACTGGGCATTGGGAAGGTTTACTGGGCCATTTAACTCTCATAAATGTGGCATATTTATATCTGTTGTTTTGTATAATATTTACTGTTATAAGAGAAGGAACCATCTGTTGGACTGAAAGGGAAACTTCTGGGGGGAAGAGGGTGGAAGGGCAGGATAGGAAGGGGGAATAGGGAGGGGTTTGCGACTGAGATGTAACTTGAAGAAAAAAAATAATAAAGTATTTAAATAATAAAAAAAAGAAATATACAGGGGCATATGACCTTAAAAAAAAAAAAGTTGAATGTAAAGAAGAAGCCAAAATGGGGGAATGTTACTCTTCTGAGATGTTTCATGTTTAAAAGCAAATGAGGTAGTATGGTAGTTTGTGTTTATAAATGAATGAAAAGATTGCTTAAGGACAGGTGAGATAATGTCTTATGATTATTATCCAGTTAGCCTATTATTAACTGAAAAAATTAACTTATTTAATAGCCAAGGAAAATGGGGGACTGATTAAGAATGACAGTTCTCTATTTTTTATTTCTTCAAGTTACATCTCAATCGCAGTCCCCTCCCTATTTCCCCCCTCCAGTCCCACCCTCCCACCCTCAATCCCCCATCCTCTTCTCTTTTTTTTAAGTTTAAGGTATATCTTATTTCCCCCTACAGTTTCCCCTCTCAGTCCAACAAATGGTTCTTTCTCTTATGATAATAAATACAATACAAAACAACAGAGGTAATTAGGCCACAGTTATGAGGGTTATATGGCTTAGCATACATTCCCAATGTCCAGTCCATATGTATTTGGCACCTGACTTTAACATTCTTCTATCTAACCATCTCCATGAGTTTAAAGTTCTATATCTAACTCAACATTCATACTAACTTGCAACACAATTTTATTTTTTTTTCTTTAAATACTTTATTTTTTTTTCTTCAAGTTACATCTCAGTCACAAACCCCTCCCTATTCCCCCTTCCTATCCCGCCCTTCCACCCTCTTCCCTCCAGAAGTTTCCCCTTTCAGTCCAACAGCTGGTTCCTTCTCTTATAACAGTAAGTATTATACAAAACAATAGATATAAATATGCCACATTTA
>CAJQZJ010014968.1:0-11974 GCA_907164525.1 Lophiomys imhausi
TATTGAATGCCATCGATACAAGAATGAAGGGTCCATTTATGTCTCAGCCTGAAAAGGTCTCCTTAAGTAAGGACAAATATTTTCCAAGTGTTAACTGATTTTAGTGAAGATGTAAATGTTGGAAAGGAAGATGAAGATACCAGTTGTTCCTCAGGGGAAGGGAGATATTAGTAGAGTTATGAATTTCATAGGCAATATGACAGCTGTTCTTTTGTTTGTTTGTTTTTCGGTTTTTCAAGGCAGGGTTTTCTGTGTAAACATGGCTGTTTTGGAACTCCCTTTGTAGATCAGGCTGGCTTCAAATCTCAGAGATCTGCCTGCTTCTGCCTCATGAGTGCTGGGATTGAAGGCATGCATGCCCATTGCCCAGCTATGATAGCTGTTTTTAATATGAGAAGCCTGCCAGTAAATTCCATTTACATGACAAAACCAGAGAGTTCTTTTATAAACTTTTGAAGGTGAGGGGCAGTGGTGAGTAAGTAAGTTATAGCCTATATTTCTTTGTTGTCAGGTTAGTTTGCCTCTGATATTCAGGTAGCAGAAGAAAGAGGTAAGGATTAGTTATCCTGAAAGCCCACTTTATGTAGCCTATGAACTTCATGTAGGTGTATCTATAGGTGGATGTTGCAGGGCATGTGGCTTTGCCTTTCAAACAACTTCATCTGGAAGGTCTATGACCTAACAACCAGTAATGCATTTTTATTACCCTAATTATATGACAGAAAACACTTTTTAAACATTTAATTATTGATTCAAGTTACATCTTGATCACAGCCCCCCCCTCTCTCCTCCCTGACAAGCCCCTCCTTCCCACCCTCTTGACCCTCTCCTTCCTTTCCTTCTCAGGTGAGGTAGTCCCATCCTTATCAAGTCCCCTCAGTTCATCAGTCACTAGAAGAATAATAGCTTCTTCTTACACTGGTGCTCCACATGGCAGCCCAACTAGGGTAAGGTGTTCCAATGACAGGCATCATCATCCATGACAGATGCTGCCCCGTCCCACCAATTGCTAAGGGATCTGTATGAAGACCAAGATGCCCATCATCTATACACGTATAGGGGGACGTAGGTGTAGTCTATATGTGCCTTTTTGTGGCTCATGTTTCAGTCTCTGTAAACCTGTAGGGGCCTAGGTTCATTGGTTCTGTTGATCTTCAAGTGGTGTTCTTATCCCCTCTGGATCTCTCTATTTCTCCTCCCTCTCTTATAAATAACTCCCAGAGCTCCCCCTAATGTTTCCCTGTGTGTCTCAGGATCTGTTTTGATCCTCTGCTTAGTGGACTTTCTCACAAGATAGTTGTTCTAGGTTCCTATTCCTTTGGGTCTGTGAGTTGTAGGATAGCTATCCTGTACTAACTGGCTAAAATCCAGTTATAAGTGAGTACATGGCATCTTTCTGAGTTTCGGTAAGCCCACTCAGGATGTGATTTTCTAGTTCCTTCCATTTTGCTGCAAATTACATGATTTCCTTGTTTCCAAAAGCTGAGTAATATTCCATTGTGTAAATGTACCACAGTTTTTTTTTAATTTTCAAAAATAATTTATTTTTTATTTCCTCAAGCTACATCTCAATCACAATCCCCTCCCTACTCCCCCCTCCAGTCCCACCCTCCCACCCTCTTCCCCCTCTACCCCCAATCCTCTTCCCTTTTTTTAAGTTTAAGGTATATCTTTTTCCCCCCAACAGCTCCCCCTTTCAGTCCAACAAATGGCTCTTTCTCTCATAACAATAAATACAATGCAAGACAACAGAATCAATCTGGGGATATCTTAGAAAATTGGGAATAATTCTACCTCAAGACCCAGCCATACCCCTCTTGGGCATATATCCAAAAGATTTGAAATGAAACCACAATGACATTGCCTCAACAATGTTCATAGCAGCTTTATTTGTAATAGCCAGAAACTGGAAGCAACCCAGATGTCCTTCAACTGAAGAATGGATAAAAAAAAAAACCTGTGGTACATTTACACAATGGAATACTACACAGCTATCAGAAATGAGGGAATCATGCAATTCGAAACCAAATGGATGGAGCTAGAAAAGCTCATCCTAAGCGAGATGATGCAGTCCCAGAAAGATAAACATGGTATGTATTCCCTTATAAATGGATATTAACCATATATCACAGGATAACTATCCTACAACCCACAGACCCAAATAGATAGGAACCTACCATATCTATCCTAGGAAAAATTTTACTCACCAGTGAGTCATGAAATCTGCCGCAGGTTAGTGGAACACCATACCCTACATGGTGTGCTTTATCAAGCTCCAGTACAAGTGGAAGCTCTTGGCCCTCACATGATACAAGATCTGAGGGAGTATGATATGTGAGGGCCCACCTAATCTGAGGAGAAGGAGAGTACCAAGTAGAGGAACAAGGAGGGAGGGAGGGAGGGAGGAAGGGAAGGGCCAGGAGGGGAGGAGGGAGGAAACTATGTTCTAGAAGTAAATAATACTTTTTTAAAGAAAAGTGTTAATAAGCTTAAAAAATATAATAAAAATACAATATAAAATTTTCAAACTATAATTTACCAAAGGTATACTTGCCTTACTGGCATGAAAGGAAAATGGCCTTAATTTCAGATTAGAATATTAGACTGCAGGTGGCCACATAGATTACACAAACCTGATAGCAGCTTAATTTTTTTGTTTGTTTGTAGATGTATAGGATATTTTCATGGTTTGGCATTAAAAGCAGGTAACAGGTTTAAAATACTGTAAATAAATTAAAGGTTACTGCTGTTCAACCTGGTTTTCTGAACCTCCAAGAGTTGAAAAAACTTGGAGATAAGGTAAAAAACATGAAATGTGTGTATGCCCATGCCTGTAACTCCAGCAGAGACAGGAGGATCACTATAGAGTTAGTTGTCTTATAAATTCTAGAGTTACAAGGAACAGGGTGGTGATGGTGCGCACCCTTAATCCCATCATTTGAGAAGAATACACTCTTAATTCCAACACACAGAGGCAAAAACAGGCAGATCTCAGAGCTCAAGGTCAGACTGACACAAAACAAGCTCTAAATAGAGAAAAACTTCCATCCAGGGGTGGTGGAGTATATCTTTAATCCCATCAGTGGGGAACCACATGTCTTTGATCCCAATACTTAGAATGCAGAGACAGGCACATAGGATTTGGAAGGATTTGAGTTTAAAAGCTACTTTAAAAGGCATGCTGCAATTCAAACAACTTGTCCTTTGAGATCTCAAAATATATTCACTAATGGTTTGTTTAGCTCCAAAATGTCACAGTTTTTTTTTTAATCCATTCTTCAGTTGAAGAATATGTGAGTTGCTTCCAGTTTCTATCTATTATGAGTAAAGTTGCTATGAACATAGTTGAGACAATGTCTTTGTGGTTTGGTGAAGAATCTTTTGGATATATGCGTAAGAGTGGTATGGCTCGGTCTTGAGATAGGACTATTTCCAGTTTTCTTAGATATTGCCAGATTGATTTCCAAAGTGGTTGTGCAAGTTTGCCCATCCACCAGCACTGGAGAAGTGTTCCTCATACTCCACATCCTCATCCTCACCAGCACGTGCAGTCACTTGAGTTTTTGATCTTAGCCATTCTGTTGGGTATGAGATGGAATGTCAGAGTTGTTTTGAGTTGCATTTCCCTGATGATTAAGGATGTTGAACATTTCTACAAGAGTCTCTCTGCCATTAGAGATTGCTTTTATGAATCCTCAGTTTAATTCTGTACCCCATGTTTTGATTGGATTATTTGCTTTCTTGGTGTTTAATTTGTTGAGTTCTTTGTAAAATTTGGATATTAACTCTGTCTGATGTGGGATTGGTGAAGATCTTTTCCCAATCTGAGGACTGCCATTTTGTTCTAATGACAGTGTCCTTTGCCTTACAGAAGCTTTTCAGTTTCATGAGGTCCCATTTATTGATTGTTGGTCTTAGAGCCTGAACTGTTGGTATTCTGTTCAGGAAATTGCTACCTGTACCAATGAGATTGAGGATTTTCCCCACTTTCTCTTCTATTAGATTTAGTGTGTCCTGTTTTATGTTGAGGTTTTCGAACCACTTAGAATTAAGTTTTGTGCAGTGTGATAAATATGGGTCTATTTGCATTCTTCTACATGCTGACATCCAGTTAGACCAGCACCATTTTTGAATATGTTTTCCTTTTTCCATTGTATGGTTTTAACGTCTTCATCAAATATTAAGTGATAATAGGTGTATGAGTTTATTTCTGGATCTTTGATTTGATTCCATTGATCCACTGGTCTGTTTCTATATCAGTACCATGCTGTTTTCATTACTATTGCTCTGTTGTACAGCTTGAAATCAGGGATGTTGATACTTCCAGATGTTCTTTTATTGTACAGGATTGATTTAGCTATTCTGGGTTTTTTGTTATTCCCTATGAAGTTGAGAATTGTTTTTGTCCAGGTCTATAAAGAATTGTGGTATTTTGTTAGGAATTGCATTGAATCTATATATTGCTTTTGGTAGGATGGCCATTTTTATTGTGTTGATTCTACCTATCCATAAGCATGGGAGATCTTTCCATCTCCTGATATTTTCTTTTATTTCTTTCCTCAAGGATTTGAAGTTCTTGTCATACACACCTTTCATAAGCTTGGTTAGAGTATATTTGTGGTTATTGTGATGGGTGTTGTTTCCCTAATTTCTTTCTCGGCCCATTTATCTTTTGTGTAAAGAAGGGCTACTGATTTTTTGAATTAATTTTGTATCCAGTCACACTGTTGAAACTGTTTATCAGTTTCAGGAGTTCTCTGGTGGAATTTTTGGGCTCACTTATGTATACTACCATATCTTCTGAGAAAAGGGATACTTTGACTTCTTTCTTTCCAATTTGTATCCCGTTGATCTCCTTTAGTTGTCTTATTGGTCTAGCTAGAACTTCAAGTGCTCTGTTGAAGAGATATGGAGAGAGTGGGCAACCTTGCCTTATCCTTGATTTTAGAGGAAATGCTTTAAGTTTCTCTTCGTTTAATGTGATATTGGCTACCAGCTTGCTGTATATTGCCTTTATTATGTTTAAGTATGGTCCTTGTATGCCTGATCTCTCCAAGACTTTTTTCATAAAGGGGTATTGGATTTTGTAGAATACTTTTTCAGCATCTAATGAGATGATCTTCTTTTTCTTTCAATTTGTTTACATGGTGGATTACATTGATGAATTTCCATATGTTGAACCATTCCTGCATCCCTGCAGTGAAGCCTACTTGCTCATGGTGTATATTACTTTTGATGTGTTTTTGGATTCGGGTTGCAAGTAAATTATTGAGTATCTTTGCATCAATATTAGTAGGGGAAATTGGTCTGAAATTCTCTTTCTTTGTTGAGACTTTGTGTGGTTTAGGTATCAGTGTGACTGTGGCATCATAGAATGAGGTTGGCAGTGTTCCTTCTGTTTTTATTTTGTGGAAGAGTTTGAGGAATATTGGTATTAGTTCTTCTTTGAAGGTCTGGTAGAATTCTGTGCTGAAACCATCTGGCCCTGGACATTTTTTGTTAGTAGACTTTTTTTTTAATTGAAAAATTTTATTTTGTGAATTTCATATCATGCACCCTGTTCCCTCTCATCTCCCAACTCCCCTCAGACACACCCTCCATCCTTGCAATCTGTCCCAGCATAAAAAATATAAAATCTCATTGTGGAAGCTTCAGTGTGTCTCAGTGTGTCCCACAATATTCCCTTTTGTCCACACATTTTGATTGCAGATGTTCATTATAGTGACTCCTTGGTCTGGTGCGAGGCCTTTGGTTTCTCTTACTTTGTCAATACTGGACCCTCACGAGAACTTCTCTCAAATATGCTGCAACTGTCCTGTGTCATGGAGATCCTGTAGTTGGGGTTGTGGAACTGTCCTCTTACACTCTAGCAATTCTCCCATGGGGTAGATGTTGGGGTGGGCCAACTCAAAGCCCTGGTTCTGGACCTGCAACCCCCACTTGCATGGCCAGTTCTACTATGGAAATGTGCAGGGCCTGCTCTCCCAAGTGCTGCAGCATGTGGTGGGAAGGGACAGCACTCCTGCTTTTGTGACCCCATCTGTGCCAGATCTCCTATTGGCCAATGGTGGTGAAGGCAAGAAGGAGGGGAGAGCATCTCTTCCTAGCCAACACCACCACTTAGCAGAGAAGAAGCAGGGCTGGCACTCCCATGCTCACTCCCTCAAGGCTGATTCACTCACAACCCCGATAACCAGGACCAGCTGTAGTATGCTGGTTGGTTGCATTTCTCTGATGATTAAGGATGTTGAGCATTTCTTCAAGTGTCGCTCAGCCATTAGAGATTCCTCTTTTGTGAATTCCCAATTTAGCTCTGTACCCCATTTTTTATTGGGTTATTTGATTTCCTGGAGTTTAATTTGTTGAGTTCTTTATAAATTTTAGATATTAGCCCTCTGTCAGATGTGGTAATGGTAAGGAACTTTTTCCAATCTGTATGTTGCCGTTTTGTTCTAATGACAGTGTCCTTTGCTGTACAGAAGCTGGTCCCATTTATTGATCATTGGTCTTAGAGCCTGAGCTATTGGTGCTCTGTTCAGGGTAGTGCAAACTTGTACAACTACTATGGAAATCAGTCTGGCAGTATCTTAGAAAATTTGGAATAGTTCTACCTCAAGAACCAGCCATAACACTCCTGGGTATACATCCAAACGATTCCTCACCAGTCCACAAGGGCATCTCCTCATCTGTGTTCATAACAGCTTTGTTTGTAATAGCTAGAAACTGGAAACAACTCAGACGTCCCTCAACCGATGAATGGATAAAAAAAGCTGTGGTACATTTATATGGTGGAATATAACTCAGCCATCAGAAACAAGGAAATCATGCAATTTACTGCCAAATGTATGAAACTAGAAAAGCTCCTCCTGAGTGAGCTAACTGAGACCCAGAAAGATTCATATGGCATCTATTCACTTGTATCTGGATTTTAGCCATGTAGTACAGTGTAACTATCATACAACCCACACGTGGGATACTTTGCCCCAATGAAGCTGCCATGTAGGCCTCCAGTGCAAGAGGAATCTCTAACCCTCATATGGCTGCTGAACTGAAGGGGGCTGATGTGTAGGACATCCCACACTGCAGGAGTAGGATAAGTGGGAGAAGGAGGAGAAGGTGGGAGGGGTGAAGGGAGAGGACTGTGATGGAGATGTAAATTGAAGCAATAAATAAATAGAAAAAAAAAAAGAAATAGTGACATGAAGGTAGTGGGAGTAGCTCACCAATGACTGATTTTTGTTAAGCCTCACTCCATGAGATAGAACCCATATCCAAAGACGCGAAGGTTACCAAGAACCTAAGACAACATTGTCCAGATTCCTTGGGGAAAAAGTACTGCTGTTTTCCTAAAGGAATGTAGCAATAAAATGTCTCCTAATGACATTCTACTGTACTTATAGATCTGCACCATTTTCAGCTATCATCCGTGAAGCTTCCTCCTGAAGCAGATAGGAATATATGCAGAGGCCCACAGCTATACAATATGTGTAGAGTGAGAAACCTTGGAACAATCAGACCTAAATAGGATGTCTCTATCAAGTGCCCACTTCAGGGCTCAGGGAACCCTGAGAAAGAGAAGGTCGAAAGAGTATAACAGCCAGAGGGAATAGAGGACACCAAGGAAACAGGGCCTCCTAAATCAACATGATTAAAGCCCACAGACTGAAGTTTCATGCACAGGGTTGCAGGGATCTGCATCAGATGGGATGCTAAAGCTGAAAGAAGTGAACATACGCACCTATCCCTAACCCAGCAGCTATCTTCCAATTGATAGCTACTTGCAAATGAAAAATTAGTGTTTATTGTCCCAAGGAGGTCTCACTGTGGAAGCAAACCACTTTTAAGGGTGGATCCCATATCCGAAGTAGATGACCAGCACAAAATAAACTCAATAGCATTTTTTGGAGATCCATTGTCTCATAATCTTAAGTGTTGGCATTTTAATGATTTATTTTTTTTTATTTTTTTCTACTTTACAGGTCCTTTGAGTTAATATTATGGCTTCCACTTTGGGGTTTTATGGAATTTCCTAGTCTGCAAACCTTTGTGTCTCTGCATCTATATGCATTTCTTGTGCTTTTTCATGTGCTTTTTTCTTGTTTGATTGTTTGTGTCATATTCCAAGTTGTTTGGTTTTTCATTTATGTTATTTAATTTTATTATTATTCCTTAGATTCCTGTTTGTTTTATAAGGAGAGACAAAAAGGGTGTGGATCTGGATGGTATGGGAAATTTGGAGGAACTTGGAGGGGTAGGAGAAGGAAAACCATAATCAGAATATATTTTATTTTTTAAAAATCTATTTTACCTAGAAGAAAAAAAAAACAAACAATGAAAAAGGAAAGTTTTCAGATATGGATTTCAACCCAGCGACTAGAAGGAACTTTGGGGATATTGTTTATTTTCCTTCAACTTATCATTCAAAATATCCAATAGTTTACAAAACAAGCAAAACAGAGAAATATGAAACTATCTTTGTAAGCCATGAGAAATTTCTTTGCACTTTCCATTCAGCTCTGGGAAAGCCCCAGTCAACATAAAGACATCAGTCTTTATTTTGAGAAAGAGCTTTACATAGAAGAGGAGGGGTTCAAGAGGTGAAGGGACTTCCATAGGAACCGCAGAGAGGAGCAGACTTGACTCAGGTGGCCTATTCAGAGTTCCTGAGGTATGTCAAACACATGCTGAAATGACAGAGCATGTGGATAGAAAGGAGAGCTGGGGTATTACAAAGATGGAATTCAGACCTATATGCCGAGAAACAGCAATGTATATTATGTGCCATTGGATGGGGTTGAAATTCAGCATAGACAATGCTCAACTCTGGTGAAGAGATCTTACTGAATGAAGGGAGGCACTCCTATTATAATAAAATGTATTAGACAAATGGGGCAAATCGTTAGTATAAACATAGCTAAATCTGAAAGTCCCCTTTTTTTCTTTTATCTTTTTCTATATGTTATAGCTTCAATGGCTACAGAAATATGAAGTCCTAGTACCTGGAACCTGTACTATTCCTTGATATAGGAAATCAGTTTGGCAAATGTGATTCAATTAAAGATCTTGAGATGGAAGGCAAGTGTATCATGAAGGAAGTGGGCAGACACCACTGACAGAAAAAGAAGACAACATGATTGGCAGCACATACAGACACTGGGGTGATGGAGTTAAAGAAAGCCAACCAATGTGTCGACCTGGGGTGTGCAACTTAAAGACTCACCCTCAGAGCCACATTTATTTTTTAATTCATTTAATTTATTTTTGATACTTTTCTATATGAGTACTGTATTTACATCAATTCTACCCTCTTCTCCCTCCAACTCCTTCTATATCTACCCCACTCCTTCTTAAAAACATATCTTTTTCTTTCATTACCATTGCTACATATGCATATATATGTATATGTCAATATAGCTTGTTATGTTTATTTAATGTTGCTCATATATGTCTGTGGTTATAACTGACTTGTGATTAGATAACTTACAATAGAATTCATCCTTGAAGAATAGTGATTTTCTGTATCTCAAAAGCCGTTAATTGCCAGTGGCCCCTCAACTACTGGTGGGTCCTTGTGATATCATGTTGTGTGTGTCAAGTGGTTTTGTCATTGTGCATGCTTTATTTAGATGATTTCTGTAATTCTCTCTGTCTGCTACAAACTAAAGCTCCATTGATGATGGGTGAAAGACTCCTGCTATTGAAGTCTTTGCCTTCATTTTGCTTCAGTGAAACTGATTGTGGGCTTCTAGCCTTCAGAGCAGTGAGACAATAATTCTCTAGATATTTCAAACTACTAAATTTGTGGGGGAAGAAACATCCCGTGGTTCCTAAGATATTGTCTGATTAGTCCCATATGCCCAGATTTTTATCCCAATTTTTTTTCCTTTGGGGCAAGAAGTTTATTAAGAGTCATTAACACCATAAAAATACAGACAGGGTCTGAGAATTCAGGTCCCAACACCAGTCAGTCCATCTCTGATTCTTTGTGGCAGGGAGAAGAGAGGGAATTATAAAGGATATGGGGGAATTGGGGGGGACATATACAGGTGGCAGATGTACACACACAGAAGCTCTACTGTCCTGGAATCTAGCAACCTGATCTGTAAGTCTAAAGAAATGAAATTGGATCCCGGCACATGAGTATTGTGTTTACAGGTGCTCCACAAAAAGTCTGTGTCTTCCTGTAGCAGTACAGACCTCCAAACCAGCTATGAAGATGGAGACAGACAGGGCTGCAGATGGGCATGATCTGATCAGT
This sequence comes from Lophiomys imhausi, assembly GCA_907164525.1. NCBI lineage: Eukaryota > Metazoa > Chordata > Mammalia > Rodentia > Muridae > Lophiomys > Lophiomys imhausi. The sequence continues at coordinate 10,259 of CAJQZJ010014968.1, forward strand.
ATCTGACCTGGGATTCTAACACAGTGAGAGACCCTGTTGTGAAGGCAAATGGCTATGGGTGTAGCTCAGTGACTGAGTGTTTGCCTAGTGTGCCTTTCTAAGCAATGGGTTCAGTTCCAAGCATGCCGAGCGTGGGCACACACATACACACAAAGAAGTACTAGCATCTATTTAAATTAAGAGCAATAAGATAGGGTACCCCACGTAAGATAGACACCCAAGCCAAATTACACTTTTACTGTATACTGATTATAGTATCCCTGAAGGCTTCAGGAAAATGAAAGGTCATTCTTCTGAATAAAGTCAGTGTCTTTTCAGGCACCTGACCAACCTCCTGGGTATTGGTAATATCAAAATTAACAGATCCTAAGGAACACAGAACTGATACATATAATAACATAGGTGTGCCCAAAAAAGATCAGCAATTGCTGTAAGTCCTGGTCTACTGATGAATAATTGTCTTGTTCTATTAATTAGACAGCATGGAAATTCTTGGAAACCTAAAAACGGGCATTTTTCTCTCCCCACACAGGGTTTTCTTTTTGTTGTTTTCAAGAAAAGGTTATTCTATGTATCCATGCTTATCCTGGACTCACTTTGTAGACTAGACTGGCCTCACCTGGTGGGCTGCCACCATGCCCGTCACACCCTGCTTTCTTAAAGACTCAGTTGAGAGCACCTCGAAAGCAACATGCAGTTAAGGCCATTTATAAGCATGGGCTTAGGAAAGAAGACTGCCTGGAGTTCAAATCTCCTACCTACCATTTCATGGCTAAGCTCTGGTTCACTTCTGCAAACTCAGAATGATGTGCCATCTCATAAATTAAGAGTGTCTGCATGAATCACTCAGCACTGTCTTATACAGCACTCTACATATCAGCTAACTGGGAAATCCTACTGGGCAGTTGCAATGGAGAAATGAAGCAGGCAGAGTTCTTTTTTTGTTTTGTTGTTTTTTGTTTTTCTTTACCCTTCTTTAAGGCCATTGCAGGCTGCAATAACATGAGTCTCCTATCTATAGCCTGTGTCTTTGGGCTTTTATTGTTTTCTAAGACAGTAAGACAACAGGACTTAGGGGTCATCAATAAAATGGAATAAAGGTTTTGTAGAAAAGCTTGGAGCAGAAGGAGGAAACCGCACTTCCCCTCTACCTCCCATAGGCATCACTAATGAACTATCATCCAAAAGCCTGGGCAAAACCCAGCTAAGGAGTCTCTTTGAAACTTGATTCCAGATGCTCTGGCTTCCACAGCTGACGGTCTGTGTCTGAATTTTATGGTAAAAATAGGGCATGGTGCAAATGTATCCAGAGTGGCTCTCACATGGGTTCCTGCTGTGCCAGTTCTTAGAGGAGTTGCAAGCGAAGAATAGAATGTGTCTCCCTAATAGAGCTGCTTATGTTTCCCTCACTGTGTGAAGCCTTCCTGTAAGTGGATTTGACTCTAATAGCTTCTTCATTAGAATCCAATCTCCATGAGGGTAGGGATCTTTATCTTGGTTTGGTTTTTTATTTGTTTGTTTTTTACATTCTAAGGCAGAGTTTCACTCTGAAGCCCAGACTAGCCTCCCACTCATGAGACTCCTAGCTCAGCCTCAAGTGCTGGGTCACAGCTGTGAGCACACACTCATCTGGGATCTCTACTGCTTGCAGGATGGACAGCAGTCACCAAACACTGAATAAATGAGTGAAGTGAAAGTCCAAGGGACCAATGGCAA
>CAJQZJ010014973.1:0-21286 GCA_907164525.1 Lophiomys imhausi
ATTTAGCTGTATGGAACTGGAGAGTCAACATCCATTATCCAAAATATTTAGAACCAGAAGCATATATAATTTAGAGTGAAACATGATAGTGGATAGTTTTTCTTTAATTCTTACTTTTCAAATTTGAAATATTTGCATATATGTGATGAATTACCTATGAAATACCAAGTCTAAACATGACTTTCATTTTGTGTTTTATTTATAATTTATACAAATAATGGTGGTGATTATATATAATATTTGGTAAGTTTGTACATGAAGTATAGCATCATGGCATAAAAATGTTTTATTTGTGTGATTATGCTAGTGCTTAAAAAACATTCAAATACTTTAAGGATACTGCAGAGTTCCCAGCCCTAAATGGGACAGCCATATTATTGCCTTCTCCACAAGGCTCAGGAATGGTAAGCAAAGAAGAAAGATTGTAAGATAAAGAGGTAGTAGATGACTTCAGCAAAACACTGCTTTTCAGACACGAGGAAACCATTGTATACATAAACTCACAGAGCAGTGACTATAAGCACAAGACATGCACAAATCAAGCCAATAAAAAATTCTAGCATGGATACAGGAAGGGCTCATAAATTCCCACCCCTAGCTGAGGAGTTTTGACAGTTGATAGATGCTGGAGAAAGGAGAGGCAGTTTTATTTGTTGATGTGGACTGTGTGATAGGCTTCAAATGCTCCAGTGAATGGCCCTTACACCCATTCATATGCTGGTAGCACTAAGTGAACTCACTGGGTTTAAAAAGAAGACCATGTAAAATTGAGAAGAAACATGATGGAGAGTAGTGAGGAAGGAGAGGTGAAGGAATGTGGGGTAGATTGGTTCAAAGCACTTTATATAAGTTGTTTTACATGTATAGTATGTATTCATGCATGAAAATTTCAAGCAAAACAGTTATACATTTTAGAACATTTCAAATTTTAGAATTTTGGATTATGTATGCTCTCCTATACTGCATCTGCTGATGATTTCGTATTTCAAGAAGTTTTTATCTGCAGCTGACCTCTGAATCATTGCAGGCAGAACAAAAGAATTAAATTGTTGCAGATCTCTTTCAGGGCATTTTTTCTGAAAACAAGAAGTCACATTCTCTTTGGAATCTTTACCCTGCATTTGCTAAATGGAGCATACTGAACTTTCAGCTCAATTCACTTTTGAAAACTATACATTTGGGGAAATGGGAGGAGCAGAAGTAGGGGAAAGTATAATCACTAAAAGAAAATAAATTAATAATTAAGAAGGTTTATTGCATAGGAAGATAATTTGATAATTATAGTTATGGTTAACATTATAGAAATAAAGTAGTTATTTGTACAAGGTTGTTTACATTAATATAATATCCTTAAATAGTGAAGTATGATGTAGCCACTAAAAAGGATAATTCATGCTGTAATCACTATCTTCAAGGGATCTCTATGAACTATTTTGAATTAACAAATAAACTATATAACTATGCTTATAAAAATAAAACTACATGTTTGATAAATTACTCTCCTAGCATATAGAAAAGGAGGCATATTAATCACCTATATTCCTTTCCTTTGTACAGAGTTTGATTTAGAGTGAATACACAATGAAACATGGAATTATGATATAATGTGATAATTAACATGAGAAGTAATATCCAAAAGGATTAATGCATGACATCGAGTTATAAACATGAGTCAAGCAGAGGGCTTTACAACAGAAAGATGGATGCAAGATCTTGAAATAGAAAAGTCCATGTGATTACAGCATAGGTCAGAGACAGAAAATTAAGAGAAATCTAGAAAAAAAGTTATGGTTAATTAGGCATGTGTAGGAGTTGATACTTTAACCTAAGGTAGCACATAGAAACATATGGGTTGAAGGCCATTCTTAACATGTTGGAGAATTCCAAAGAATTTTTTTTTTTTTTGTTTTTTCGAGACAGGGTTTCTCTGTGTAGCTCTGGCTGTCCTGGACTCGCTTTGTAGACCAGGCTGGCCTCGACCTCACAGAGATCCGCCTGCCTCTGCCTCCCGAGTGCTGGGATTAAAGGCGTGCGCCACCACCGCCCGGCAAATATGTGTTCTAAGTATAAATACTTTCATACTGGAAGTTCAAACTAGAATAACTTTAAAATACTATTTGCTCAGGAAAAAATCCATTTAATTTCCATTACACATTAACAACTACAAAAAGATAAACCTGATTCTCTTTAATCTTTCTATATATCTCAATTTTTTTAATAATTTATTTTTTATTTCTTCAAGTTACATCTCAATCACAATCCCCTCTCTACTCCCCCCTCCATTTTAACATTTGAGGACTAAATTTATGATAACTACAAACTCTGGAAAATTCAACTCCCATGAGAAATGTAAATGATAAAGAATATCTTAATACATTATGAACATTCCTTCGACCTTGCAAACCAAAATAATTCAGAGACTTCTAGAGGCTACTCTAACAATAATTTAAAAACATTCTGAGACATAGAAAAATAAAACATAAAAAGGTTCAAAGAAGGAAGGTAGACAATATCATACTCATCTCTACAAATCTACTGTATAGAGAATGAATGCTATTACATTAGCTACTTCATATGTTGCTGTGACAAATACTGTCCAAACTTGAAGAAAAAAAAAGATTTATCTTGTTCACAGTTCATGTTGGACATCATATACACAGGGAATTCAGAATGGAAGGACATTGAGGCTGCTAGTCACATTGCATCCACAATCAGGAAGCAAAGAGCAATGAATATTTGTGTTCATTTGCTTTCTCCTTTTCATTCAGTTTGGGACCTCAGCAAGTGGAATCATGTTTCCTATGTTTAGGGTGGACCTTCATCCCTCAAGCACCATAATATACAAATTCCTCACAAACATGTCAGATATTTGTTTGCATGGCGATTCTATTAATAAATAGCATCAAGTTGACTATCAAGATTAATCATTGGATATATTAATATGGATATCACAAATGTATGTCAGGTCATGAATACTCTTATTGAACTACTTTAATTTTTTTAAAGCAATTCACTAATTTGTTCATTTTACATCCTGATCGCAGCTCCCTGCCTCTTCTCTACTCAGTCCCACCTTCTCACCCTCATTCCTCTTCCACCACTCCCCTTCTCCTCAGAAAACGGCACCCACACTCCTACCAATTTACCCCAGCTTTTCAATTTGCATCAAGACTAAGAGCATCCTCTTATACTGAGGGCAGACAAGGCATCCTAGCTATGGTAAAATGATCCACAAACAGGCAACAGAGTCTATGTCAGAGACAGTCCTCATTCCACTTGCTAGGTGATCTACATGAAAGCCATATGTGCAGGTGGCCTAGGTCCAGTCCATATATGCTTTTTTGGTTGATACTTCTGTCTCCTTAAGCCCCCAGGGACCTAAGTTAGTTGACTCTGTTGGTTCTTGTCCCTCCAGATCTCTCTATTCTTCCTCCCACTCTTCCACAAGACTCCCAGAGCTCCACATAATGTTTGGGTGTGAGTCTCAGCATCTGTTTCGATCCACTGCTGAGTGGGGCCTCTCAGAGGATAGTTATACTAGGTTCCTGTCTGAAAGCATATCAGAGTATCATTAATAGTGTCAGGAGTTGGTTCCTGGAACTACCTTAAAATTTTATATATTATATATGCAGAACCTATAGAACCTAAATATTGTTACTGGAGAAATCATACTTATGATCATTCACCAAGTCAAAATCCAATGTAGATTTGGGATAAGAAAAATGAGACTTAGAGAAGATGTCTTTAAGTTGGTAATGCAAGTTAGGATGGAGAATGAGTTAGGTATAGAACTTTAAACTCATCAAGATATATAGATAATTGAATATTATCAGTTGCCAAATACATATGGACTGAACATTGGGAATGTATGTTATACCTTATAATTTTCATAATTGTTGCCTAATTGTTCTTATTGTTTTGTATTATATTTACTGTTAAAAGAAAACAAGCCTTTTATTGGACTAAAAGGGGTATCTGCTGGGGGGGAAAGATACACCTCAAATTTTAAAATGTGGATAGGAAGGACAAGGGGAAGAGGGTAGGAGGGTGGGACTGGGAGGGTTTGAGGGAGGGGGCAGTGATTGAGATGTAACTTGAAGAAATAAATAAATGTTGGAAAAAAAAAGAAAAATGAGGCTCGAGAAGAGATGTAACATTCTTAGAAGGTGTCAAGTCTTCCAACACAATGGATAATAACCTACTAAATATTGCTTCATAAAATAATAAATGAGTGAGCCAACTCAGACTCAGAAAGATACACATGGCATAGATTCACTTGTAACTGGATTTTAGCCATACAGTACAGGATAACCATCCTACAATCAATAGACCCAAAAGAGCAAGAATATGGACTTGGTTACCTGTTAGTGGGACACTCCACCCTAGTGGAACTGCCATGTGTGCCTCCTGTGCAAGAGGAAGCTCTTAGAACTCATGTGACTAAAGAGCTGAGGCAGGCTGATACATGGAAACACCCCACACCATAGGCATGGGAGGGATGGGAGAGGGGATAGAGGGTGGGAGGGAGGGGCCAGGAGGGGATGGAGGAAAGGGGTGGCAATGGAGACATAACAAAGTAATAAATAAATGATAAAAAAGAAAAAATAGATGATAATAAAGATGATAATGAATAAAGAAGTGTGTTGCAGCCAACAAAGCTGAAAGGAGTTGGAGGAGATCTGAAGAATGCTTTGATATCAGACGTGAAGATGCAGAGTTTCGAGTGTGCCTAGCTGGGTTTTTGGTCTTGCTTTGGTCCAGTATTTCCTTACTATGCTCCATTTTAGATTGATAGTTCATAACCTGTGCTATTTATGTTGGAAGTATGTGATATGCTTTTTAATTTTGATGATAGAGGATTATAGTTAAGAAATTGCATGAGTCTCAGATAAAACTTTGAACTTTTAAACAAGTTTGAGACTGTTGTAGACTATGTGGATTTTGTTTTTGTTTTTCATTTATTTATTTATTTGTTTGTTTGTTTGTTTGTTTGTTTGTTTGTTTATTTATTTATTACTTCAGGTTACATCTCCATCACATTGTCCTCTTTCCACCCCTTCCAGTCCTGCCCTCCCACACTCTACCCCCTATCCCTTCTATCACACTCCTCTGTAGTGGAGTGTCCCTACATAACAGTCCCCTGCCCCAGTTCAGTAGACATATGAGGGCCAAGAGCCTCCTTATACACTAGGGGCCCACAATGCAGCACGACTAGGGAAAAGTGTCTCACTGGCAGGAAAAAAAAAAAATCTATGTTCATGTTCCCTTTGGTGCACTCATTGTAGTATAGTTATCCTGTACTATATGGCTAAAATCTGACAATAAGTGAATAGATGCCGTGTACATCCTTCTGAGTCTGGGTTATCTCACTCAGGATGAGCTTCTCTAGTTCCATCCATTGGGATGCAAATTGCATGATTTCATTGTTTCTGATAGCTGAGTAGTATTCCATTGTGTAGATGTACCACTGTTTTTTAATCCATTCTTCGGTTGAGGGACATCTGGGTTGTTTCCAGCTTCTAGCTATTACAAATAAGGCTGCTATGAACATAGATGAGGAAACTTCCTTGTGATTCAGTGAGGAATCATTTGGATGTATACCCAGAACTGGTATGGTTGGGTCCAGAGGCAGAGCTATTCCAAGTTTTCTAAGGTATCTCCAGACTGAGCTCCATAGTGGTTGCACAAACCTGCACTCCCACCAGCAATGGAGGAGGGTTCCCCTTTCTCAGTTGGACTAAATGAACTAATAAAGGTATACCGAGTTAAGATCTTGACAAATAAATCCCTGGATCAAGAAAGAATGGGAAGACCTAGCAATAGTAATTACTGAGTAATATCCTTGAGTGTTACTTCCTAGGTGCTATGTTAAGAGATTTATAGTTGCTTCAGTTTAATCTTTACAACAACCTATAAGATAGATTCTGTCTTATTTTTCTTTTGAGTGGTTATCATATACCAGGTATTGAGCTAAGGATTTTATTATCATACAAACATAATCATTAAAACAATTATACAATAGGTACCTGTATAAGACACTTTTACTGCAATAATAAAAAAATCTAACCAAGCTACTACTGAAGTTTATTTATATGACAGTTTTAAGTTCAAATGCATCTCACAATAGTTTATATAAATGGAGGGGTATCTGCAATGTCAATCAAGGGTTTATATCATAAACCAATACAAGAGAGAAAAGGTCCACATCAATACTAAGCTGATTCAGATGCTATAAATTTGATTTTCCAAATCTGTTATGAAAATAACCATTTTCTCCTTATAAATTAAGTCACTCCTAATTTCTCTCTAGGAGTCCAAAGCTAATATTTAGTAACATTAACAGCATTAACATTTCCATAAAGAGAAAACTAAAGGAAATATGAGATGCCTATGTATTAGAAAAAGGAAAATATAAGTCACTCACTAATGATTATGTAATTAGTAAAAATGAGATCCAGGATTTGAACTTATGTCTATGAGGTTCCATAGTCAATGTTCAGCCACCCAACTCCCCTATCATCATGTAGGTCCCCACCCTTATAAACCACAAGATACTGTGCTAAAGAGATGGGTAGAATTAGTGGCAAGTAAATAGTTTCTCCGAAGGCAATTGTAACTTTGAGTGAATTAGTATTAGTGCAGACCCCAAAACAAGACATTTGAAGGAATGTAGCTTGTTGGTAAGATGGTTAATGCCATTTTGAATACAGGTGTATCTCTATTATTACCAAACACACAATCTGCTCATGTTTTGCTTGCTATTTACAAACTTGAGTATACACACTGAGAGTAAGTGTGAGACTAAACAATAGAATTATAAAAATTTAAACAGACTGAATTTTACATCCACCCCTCTATTACTACATGACTTTAGGTATGTTATTTATCCTTCCTATGCATCAGTTTCCATGGCTATAAAATAAAGGCAATGACAGCATCTAATTGAAATGGTGGTTCAATCAAATTCTGTTACATGCACCAAGTATTTATAACAAATATATTACAGATGAAATGATCGAGCATATTAACTATATAATCAAAATTTACTCCAAGAATCTCTCTTCACTCATGGTGCTACTTAAGGATTACTTTTTCCCAGAACTAGTACCAAGAAGGATCACCATGGCCAAGATTTCCCCACCTTTAGCAACTGGCACTATGGAAAGTCCTTAGTAGACCCTTGTCACTAATACAACCACTTGATTGCTGTGTATCTCTTAGCTCTCAGTAATGCTTAATTCTACTGATAGAGTTGCACAACCAAAATACTAGAGGTTTCTCTGAATCCAGAAATGGCATAGCCAACAACAGGCTGGCACTCACGAACACATTCACAAATGAAGAATATTTTTATGCTAAAACCAACTCATGAAATCAAGAGGAGATGATTGTCTTATCAAACATGCAAATATCAATTTAAGACTTCAAGGAAAAATACAAACTTGATGCCACCATTGGAATATATTACATTACAATACATGATTTTCCATCAACTAAGTCCAAGGAACTAAGTCCAATGGATATCTACTAATTTCTAAATAGAGAATTAAAGCAATTGTTTTATGAAGTTCTGAAAGATATAAGAGAATACAGATACATAATGGAGGAAAATCCGGGAAATAATACATAAACAAATTTAGAGATTCAGGAAAGAGATAAAAGCTACATAGAAGGAAACATTCAGAAATTATAAATCATACAAATTCAATGAACAAACTAAAACACAGAATAAAGATCATTACTTAATCTTAAGTTTTATAAAGGAAACTAGAACAAAGTCATTATATATGTGATCCAAGAAAAAAAAATAGTAGTGAACAATGAGACATGAATAACTAGATACCATCAAGTAATATTATAATCACAGTACAGAAATATCTAGAAGGAATAGAATAAGAAATTGGTTATTGAAATAATAATGCTAGAAAACTTACTAAATCTTAGAGAATATCTAGATACACAGACTTCTACATCCTAATAAAATTTCAACTTGAATATAATTTTAATGAAAAAATATTACAACCCACCCAGCAAAAGTTAAGAAAAAGACAATTTTGAAAGCAGGGAACCGGAGAGATGGTTTGGTGATTAAAAGCACTGGCTGTTCTCTCTGAGGACCTGGACTCAATCCCCAGCACCCACATGATGATTCACACCCATCTGTAACTCCAATTCCAGCAGAGCTAATGGCCTTTTCTGGCCTATATAGGCACTGCATGCAAAACACAAGTTGACATAATGTAGATAGTTTTTTAAATGCAGGAAAGACAAAATAATTTTCAATAATCAACAAAGGACTAAGGAAGCAGAGGCAGAAAATTTCTGAATTTGGCATTATCCTGGGTTACATAGTTTGTCAAAAGCCAGTTTATGCCACAACACCAACATCTGTCACAAACAAGAAAGTTCTGTGCAGTGTAGTCAACTAAGAAATGTTAAAGCAATCATACAAGTCAAAATAATGAGATTATTATTAGTAACACAAAACATTTTCAAAGGTAATAAAATATAAATTTCATGATAAAAAGTAAGTATACAGTCAGATTCAGAACATTATGGTTCTGCAATAGTGGTATATATATCATTTAACTGTAGAATGAATGCTGAGACAAAAGTATTAAAAATAACTACCATGACAATAATGTGTGTGTGTTTGTCTCTCTCTTTCTATGAGTGTGTGTGTGTGTGTGTGTGTGTGTTTAGCACAGAAATGATTTGTTTCAATTCTTTTGATTTACAGTTAAATGGACACAGAAATACAATAAAGAAGTTGTGGCCACAAAGGATTGATGGCATAAAATTATATTTATCAATTATGTCTTAATAAGGCTGAAGAAACATATGACAATATTGTTTTAAAGGGCATATATTATAACACATCTAAGTAAGGATATAAAAATAGGTATATAGTATCCATAGAAGGTTCAAGTTTTAGTGAGGTTAGAACAGCCTAAAAATCCTGTGCTCCATCTGCACTGACACAATGAAAAAAAGCATTGTCAAAATAATTAAATACATTTATTTAAATGAGAGTGATATAATTCTAAAACCAAACCAATCAGTGAAGGGACCTAAGTTTCAACAAAATGGACTAGAGTTTTTGGTATGTAATAAATAGGGACTAAATTAGGCAAGATGAGCATAATTTTTTAAGAACTTGAAGTAGAATAGAAATTACTGAGAATTAAACTATCTCTTAAGTGTCAGGTAATTATAATCATCATCTTCCCTTCAAAACCAGAAAAGTTAACTACCTACGTTTATAGAAAAAAATGTTTTTTTTAAGACACAAACAATCATGTAAGTAGGAAAGATAATTTCTCCCACATTTATAAACATACATACATGCTCTTATGTACACATATCTTGGCTACCTACTTCCTGAATCCATCTGTATACAACTATAGAATGCCATATTAAGCAAATAAGTCAGAAAAACAAATATAACACTTTCTAGAATCTATGGTAGACAAAACATGTTATGTATATACTCAAAATACGAATGTAGAAGCAAGATTGTCTGAAGAGGATGGAAGTGAACAGTGAGAGGGAAAGAGAGCAGAGGTGAGAGTGAAAGGTAATGTGATCAAAATACATGATAAACTTCTAAGCAGATATCCCTGTTTAATTCTTCACTATGTACAATGAATACAAACCAAGGACAAATTTGTAAAAGATGTAAAATTTTCATCTTAATTTAGTTATTTAGTTTTACCAGTAAATTAAAAAATATTGTCTAAGATACAGTTGCAAGTAATTGAACCATATGCAAACATAAAATACATTTAATATATTCAAATAAAAAACTAAAACCTACTTTAAAATAATTTCCTTAAGAAAATAAGAATGAATCAGGCACTGGTGGCACAAGTCTTTAATCCCAGAACTCGTGAGACAGAGGCAGGAGTATCTTCGAGTTCAAGGCCAGCCTGGCCTACAGAGTGAGTTCCAGGACAGCCAGGGATACGCAGAGAGACCCTGTTTATAAAAAAAATGAGTCAAACAAAAAAACAAAAGAGAGTTAGGGAAGGGGAGGGAGGAAGGGAGAGAGACAGAGGGAGGGAGAGGAAAGAAAGAAAGACAGAAAGAGAAAAAGAGAAGGGAAGGAGGGAGGGAGGGACGAAAGAAAGAAAGAAAGAAAGAAAGAAAGAAAGAAAGGAAGGAAGGAAGGAAGGAAGGAAGGAAGGAAGGAAGGAAGGAAGGAAGAAAGAAAGGAAGAAACGAAGGAAGAGAAAGAAAAAGTGAAAATGGAATCAAGACTGGAGAAATATTTACTTCTATCATATATAAGTCTTTACTGAATATATAGACCTTGAATACAGAGGCTTGTTTATACCTCTGAAAAATATGGCAAAAAATCCATTGAAAGCTTGCTGATAATACTTGAAAAATCCATCTCAAAAGCATATGAATGAACGACAAGTGGGAAAGATATTTGATATTAGAAGACATGAAAATAAAAAAACTAAAATATCAGTAACCCTAGTACTTAAAATAAAAAATACTGTCAGTTCAAGTGCTATTATTGAGAATATATGGTATAATTTGAACATTGCTGATGAGGATGTATAAATTTACAACTCTGAGAAAGTTTTAATTTTTTGTATTGTAAATTTATTTTTTTTATTACACACCAGGCTGGCCTTGAACTCACAGAGATCCTCGTGCCTTTCCCTCCCCAGTGCTGGGATTAAAGGCTTGTGCCACCATAGCCAGTAATTACAGACAGGTGTGAACTGCTATGTGGGTGCTAGGATTTGAACTCAAGTTCTTTGGAAGAGCAGCCAGTGCTCTTTACTGCTGAGCCATCTCTCCAGCTATGCTATGTTCTTATTCATTTCCCATTACCTTCCCTTGTTCTTCCTATACCTCTTTTAATGGTCCTTTACTCCCTCAAATAAGTTCCCCATTCTTCTTTAATAGTCCGTGTGGTGGTTGATATCTATTTGTCAACTTGATAAGCTCTGGAATCAATAGAGAGGCAGATCTCTGGGAATACCTATAGAGAATTAATTTAATTATGTTAAATGAGGTAGGAAGATCTCTCCACTGTGAGTGGCTCCATTCCCTAGGATAGACATATAAAAAGGAGAAAACTAGCTGAACACAAGCATTCATTAGTTTCTTCTTACTGACTGCATATGTAATGAGACCTGCTGCCTTGAGCTCCTGCTGGTATGACTTTCATATTATGAAGGAATGTAATCTTGAACTGTGTGTCAAAGTGAACCTTTCTCCTCTCTAGCAGCTAATGTTAGAGTACTGCATTACACCACCAGAAAAGGAACCAACACACACCATTGATGCCTTCTTATACCCCAGAACCACAAGGAAAACTTGTCACTAGGAAGTTAATTATTTATTTATGTTATGTACTGCAATTGAAGTATATAGTTTGCTCAGCAAAAGGCTCTTACTCTGTAGTTATGGTTGACAAACTAATAGCAGGGAGACAGCCTGTCTTGTTTTGGGTGCCCCTAAAATCTCACTGACAAACAACAATAGAGAGGAAACTTGAAAATGGCACTGAGATTTTCAAACCCCTTTCTTCTGGGAGTGGCATTTAGCCCATGTAAGATATGTCTTTTCAAACTCCTGTTTTAAAGAAATTATGGTTTAATTAGCTTTTAAACTAGTATGGTTTCAGTAGGCTTCATCATACATCTTTAGCTTTGGTAAACTAACCCTCATTTCAGAACTCGTTTTCCGTACCCTTAGTTAAACCTTTGCACCCAGTACCCCCATAACCTTGTTCTGTCATATCACATGTGTTTTATTTTATTTTATTTTTATACTTTATTTTTTTTATTTCTTCAAGTTACATCTCAATCACAATCCCTTCCCTACTCCCCTTTCCTGTCCCACCCTTCCACCCTCTACCCCCAAACAGCTCTCCCTTTCAGTCCAACAAATGGTTCCTTCTTTTATAACAGTAAATACTATACAAAACAACAGAAATAAATATGGCACATTTTTGAGAGTTAAATGGCCCAGCATACCTTCCCAATGTCCAGTTCATACTTATTTGGCCCCTGACTTTAACATTCTAACATCTAACCATCTCCATGAGTTTAAAGTTCTATATCTGACTCAGCTTTCATACTAACTTGCATCACAATTTTAAAAACATCTTCTTAGATCCAGAACACACTCTTGATTCCTAAACAACTCAAAATTTAACTATGAGACTCTAGCTATCTATTCTTCAACCAGCTCAGAGACCTGAGAGGGATAAATATATCTGATTATGTAGGAAGTGCAGGGACTGCATCATCCAAAACTAAGAAATGACATATCAGTGGCTGCCTGGACAGTTCCTGTTTTCTCTCCATATGTTACAGCATCAATCTTCAGGCTTTTGGTCCCGTTTCTCTGACACACATTGATTGTAGAGAAGGGATTATGGAGGACTTACCTACCCTGTCTTGGCAGAGTTAGGCTGTCGACTTCCCTGCTACCAAGTTTTGTCCTTTTTGGACAGCAGTCTGTCTACAGTTGAGGCAAGGGGTTTTTCATGCCAAGAGATAGGCTTGCCACTAATTCAACCAGCTCACACTGGAGATTCTTTGATGCTCATCTTTTACTTGGAGTAGAGTAGGGGGTGCTGTCAGGAGCTGATATGTCTCGATATCAAAAAAAATCTTAATTTAAGACAACATCTTTGAATGCCATATTCTGAAGATCTCTTGGGGTTTTTGAAGATGCCCTATCTATATCTTGTATTTAGATAAGCAAATGTTGCTTGTCTCTTAACAACTTGATTTCTGAGTAGCTTAGAGAATATCTGTGATAGACTGTCATAGTAGCTAACAAAATGACATGCTTGCATGACTAGGAGTTTGTATTTCTTAACTATCCTAAATGGTTTAAGACGGTTGGTATCAAGAGGCCAGAGATTCACATTTCATTTTTAAGTATTACTAGGTACAATACCTTTAAGAAGCATTACCTTTAATTTTGTATCAATATACAAGGATCAATTCCAATGTGGCCAAATATACTTTTAATTTTGTATCAATTTACAAAAATCAATGCCTATGTAGCCCAATAAAATCTTTATTTTCCACAATATACAATGGTCAATACCACTTTAGCCAAATATTATACTAATTTTGTATCAATATACAAAGGTATAAGTGCATATTCAATAATCTGTCCCTTCTTCTTGGTGCTTCACATACTATGTCTATGTCCAATTTTTCTCAAGTCTGTGCACTCCTACATAGGAGAGAAAGAAGGATACAGAAAAGAAAAAAGAAGGAAGTCCCAGGGTGTAAACTCCAAAACCCATTTAACAAGACCATTTAACAGCTTGTAGTCTCTTCCCCTAAATAACAAAGTTTTCTGTTATCCATCAAATAACCAAAAGGGGGGAGGAGGGAGAAGCACCCTCCCCACCCTCTGGGCATGGGAAGTCGCTCTCTTAAAATGACTTCCTGCTGATTTGGGTCGTAGTAAACCTGTTTTGGGCCCGAACCAGAATGGAAAAATGTTTAAAAATGTTGCAGCCGGGCGGTGGTGGCGCACGCCTTTAATCCCAGCACTTGGGAGGCAGAGGCAGGCGGATCTTTGTGAGTTCGAGGCCAGCCTGGTCTACAAAGCGAGTCCAGGACAGCCAGAGATATTCAGAGAAACCCTGTCTCGAAAAAAAAAATGTTAGTACAATCCTTTTATGTTCAGTCCTTTTGTGCTCAGCTGTTTAGATGTCCTAAGTAGTTTGTAGACAGAAGCTGATCTTCCAGGCTTTACTGAAGTTCTGGCTGGGGCAGTGTGTGGAGCTGAAAGATCTTAGCGATTTTGAGTTGTTGTGGTTGTAGACTTTTGATGGAAACAGCTATTGAGTGAGTCTACAAGGCTGAATCATCTGGGCCACTCATCTTCTTTGGTGTCTGATTCTGTTTTCTGTTGAGGTTTCCGTTGTCCAGTTTTCCCTGGATTCCTTGAATGGATGCTTTAAATCTCCTGGAAAGATAAGAACAGAGCCCTGCCCTAATCCTAACTGTGGGACAATTACCCCTTTTTTTTGGGGGGGGGTTCAGGTAATATTTGTCCTGAAGCAAATTTGGTTTTTTTACAATATATAAAGTATTATCTTTCAATCTGGATTAAAGAAGAAATTATTTGTTATTTTGGAACTAAACAAGCCTTAGTGTATATATTTTGAGATCTCAAAGGACAATTTTGTTTGTATTGAGTAGGCCTTTTGTAAGTAGCTTTTAAACTTAAGTCCTTCCAAATCCTAAGTGTCTGTCTCTGCATTCTAATTATTGGGATCAAAGACCTGTGGTTCCCATCTGAAGGGAATAAACATGTGCTCCATCACTCCTGGATCGAAGTTTTTCTCTATTTAGAGTTTGTTTTGTATCAGGCAGACTTGAGCTCTGAGATCTGCCTGTTTCTGTCTCTAGTGTGTTGGGATTAAGGGTGTACTCTTCTTGAATGATGGGATTAAGGGTGTGCACCCTCACCACGCTGTTACGTGTAACTCTAGAATTTATGAGACAACTAACTCTGTAGTGCTCCTCCCGTCTCTGCTGAAGTTAAAGACATAGGCTAACACCACACATTTCATGTATTTTACCTTAGCTCTAAGTTTTTTCGACCCTTGGCGGTGTATAAAACCAGGTTGAACTGCTGCAACCTTTATTTTATTTACAGTGTTTTAAAATTGTTACCTGCTTTTTAAAATTAATATATTTATTTGTTTGTTGCTTCAGGTTACATCTCTATCATAATGTCCTCTTTCCCCGCTTCCCAGACCCACCCTTCCATCCTCTAACCCCTAACCCTTCCCTCTTGTTCCTCTGGGGTGGAGTGTCCCTACAAAGAGTCTCTCGCCACAGTTCAGGAGTCATATGAGGGCCAAGAGCCTCTTCATACACTGGGGGCCTACGAGGCAGACCCGCCAGGGAAAATTGTCTCCTTGCTAGGAAGGGAAAAAAAAAAGACCAACAAACACTCAAACCCACAAAAACAAAGAACAACAACAAAAAAAGAAAGGAAAAAGAAAAAAAAGTCTATGTCCATGTTCCTTTTGGTGTGCTGGTTGTGTACAGATACCCTGTACTATATAGCTAAAATCCTAATATAAGTGAAGAGATGCCACGTGCATCCATCTGAGTCTGGGTTAGCTCACTCAGGATGAGCTTCTCTAGTTCCATCCATTTGGTTGCAAATTGCATAATTTTATTGTTTCTGATAGCTGAGTAATATTCCATTGTATCGATGTACCACAGTTTTTTATCCATTATTCAGTTGAGGGACATCTGGGTTGTTTCCAATTTCTAGCTATTACAAATAAGGCTGCTATGAACATACATAAGGAGATTTCCCTATGACTCTGTTAGGAGTCATTTGGGTGTATACCCAGAAGTGGTATGGCTGGGTCCTGAGACAAAATATTCCAAGATTTCTAAGATATCGCCATACTGACCTCCATAGTGGTTGCACAAGCCGGCACTCCCACCAGCAATGGAGGAGGGTTCCCCTTTCTCCACACCCTTGCCAGCATGTGCTGTCATTTGAGCTTTTGATCTTAGCCATTCTGACAGGTGTGAAATGGAATCTCAGAGTTGTCTTGAGTTGCATTTCTCTGATGATTAAGGATGTTGAGCATTTCTTCAGGTGTCTCTTGGCCATTAGGGATTCCTCCTTTGTGAATTCTCTATTTAGCTCCGTATCCCATTTTTTGATTGGATTATTTGGTTTCTTGACAATTACTTTCTTGAGTTCTTTGTAGATTTTGGATAATAGCCCTCTATCAGATGTGGGGTTGGTGAAGATTTTCTCCCAGTCTGTAGGCTGCTGTTTTGTTCGAATGACAGTGTCCTTTGCCTTACTTAGAAGCTTTTCAGTTTCATGAGGTCCCATTTATTGATTGTTGATCTCAGGTCCTGAGCTGTTGGTGTTCTGTTCAGGAAGTTGTCACCTGTGCCAATGAGTTCGAGGGTTTCTCCTACTATTTCTTCTAGTAGATTTAGTGTGACCGGACTTATGTTAATGTCTTTGATCCACTTGGATTTAAGTTTTGTACAAGGTGATAAGTATGGGTCTAATTTCATTCTTTTGCAAGTGGACATCCAGTTGGACCAGCACCATTTGTTGAAGATGCTGTCCTTCTTCCTTTTTGTGTTTTTGGCTTCTTTGTCAAAGATTAGTTGGCCATAGGTGTGTGGGTCCATTTCTCGGTCGTCAATTCGATTCCACTGATCTACTGGTCTGTTTCTATACCAATACCATGCTGTTTTTACTATTATTGCTCTGTAGTACAGCTTGAAATCTGGGATGGTGATACCTCCAGATGCTTTTTTATTGTACATGAATGATTTAGCTATTCTGGGCTTCTTGTTGTTCCATATAAAATTGAGAATAGCTCTTTCCAGGTCTATAAAGAATTGTGTTGGTATTTTGATAGGAATTGCATTGAATCTATATATTGCCTTTGGTAGGATAGCCATTTTTATTATGTTGATCCTACCTATCCATGAGCATGGGACATCTTTCCATCATCTAATGGTCTCTTCTATTTCTTTCTAGGGGGTTTGAAATTCTTGTTGTATAGGTCCTTTACTTGCTTGGTTAGAGTTACCCCCAGGTATTTTATATTGTTTGTGGCTATTGTGAAGGGTGTTGTTTCCCTTATTTCTTTCTTGGTACATTTGTTTGTTGTATATAGAAGGGCTTCTGATTTTTTTGAGTTAATTTTGTATCAAGCCACCTTGGTGAAGGTGTTTATCAGCTGTAAGAGTTCTCTGGTGGAATTTTTGGGGTCGCATATGTATACTATCATATCGTCTACAAATAGGGATAATTTGAGTTCTTCATTTCCAATTTTTATCCCTTCGATCTCCTTTAGTTGTCTTATTGCTCTAGCAAGAACATCAAGTACTATATTAAAGAGATATGGTGAAAGTGGACATCCTTGTCTTGTCCCTGAGTTTAGAGGAAATGCTTCAAGAGTCTCTCCATTTAATTTGATGTTGGCCACTTGCTTGCTGTATATTGCCTTTATTATTTCTAGGTATGATCCTTGTATGCCCCATCTCTCCAGAACTTTTAGCATGAAGGGGTGTTGGATTTTGTCAAATGCTTTTTCTGCATCTAGCGAGATTATCATGTGTTTTTTTTCTCTTTCAACTTGTTTATATGGTGAATTACATTGATAGACTTTCGTATGTTGAACCATCCCTGCAATCCTGGGATGAAGCTTACTTGATCATGATGTATGATACTTTTGATGTGTTCTTGAATTTGGTTTGCTAGTATTTTATTAAGCACTTTTCCATCTATGTTCATGAGGGAGATTGGTCTCTAGTTCTCTTTTTTGTCGGGTGTTTGTGTGGTTTAGGAATCAGAGTGACAGTGGCCTCTCATAGAATGAGTTTGGCAGTGTTTTTTCTGATTCTATGTGGTGGAAGAGTTTAAAGAGTATTGGTGTTAGCTCTTCTTTGAAGGTACGGTAGAATTCCGTGCTAAAGCCATCTGGCCCTTGGCTTTTTTTGGTTGGGCGATCATTAATGACTGCTTCTATTTCCTTAGGGGTTATAAGGCTGTTTAATCTGTTATTCTGATTTTTATTTAATTTTCGTAGGTGGAATATATCAAGGAAATTGTCCATTTCACTTTGGTTTTCAAATTTAGTGCAAAATAGATTTTTAAAGTAGGACCCAAATATTCTCTGGATCTCCTCAATGTCTGTTGTTATTTCTCCCTTTTCATTTCTGATTTTGTTGATTTGGGTTCTTTCCCTTTGCCTTTTAGTTAATTTGGCTAGGGGTCTGTCTATTTCGTTGATTTTCTTGAAGAACCAACTCTTGGTTTCTTTGATTCTTTGTACAGGTCTTTTTGTTTCTAAGTTGTTGATTTCATCCCGAACTTTGATGATTTCCTGCCTTCTGCTCCTCTTGGGAGTGTTTGCTTCTTTTTTTCCGATTCACCCAGTTTAGCTGTTAATTCGCTAATATGAGCTGTCATAATTTTCTTTTTGAAGGCACTTAGTGCTATGAACTTTCCTCGTAACACAACTTTCATTGTGTCATTGTGTCCCATAGGTTTGGGTATGTTGTGCCTTCATTGTTGTTGGATTTTAAGAAGTCTTTGATTTCCTTCTTTATTTCTTCCCTGACTCAGTAGTCATCCAGTGAGGAGTTGTTCAATTTCCATGTGTGTGTAGGCTTTCTGTTGATTCTTTTGCTGTTGAAGACCAGCTTTATTCCATGGTGGTCTGATAAGATACAAGGTGTTATTTCAATTTTCTTGTATCTGTTGAGACTATCTTTGTGTCTGACTATGTGGTCGATTTTGGATAAGTTTCCGTGAGGTGCTGAGAAGAAGGTGTATTCCTTTGTGTTTGGGTGAAACATTCTGTAGATATCTGTTAGGTCCATTTGTTTCATGATCTCTGTTAGACTCAATATTTCTCTGTTTGGCCTCAGTCTTAATGATCTGTCCATTGTTGTGAGTGGGGTGTTGAAGTCTCCCACTACTAATGTGTTGTGATAGACGTGCGATTTAAATTTTAGAAGCGTTTCTTTTACAAATGTAGGTGCCTTTGTATTTGGGGTAGAGATGTTCAATACTGAGATGTCCTCTTGATGAATATTCCCTTTAATGAGTATATAATGCCCTTCTCTGTCTTTTTTCATTAACTTCAGTTGGAAGTCTGTTTTGTTTGATATTAGGATGGCTACTCCAGCTTGCTTCCTGGGTCCATTTGCTTGGAAAACCTTTTCCCAACCTTTACTCTGAGGTAGTGGCTATCTTTGATAGTGAGATGTGTTTATTGAATGCAGCAAAAAGACGGGTCTTGCTTGTGGATCCAATCTGTAAACCTGTGTCTTTTTATTGGGGAGTTGAGTCCATTGATGTTGATGGATATTCGTGACCTGGGGTTGTTGTTTCCCATTAGTTTGGTAGAGATGATCTTCCTGTGTCTCTTTTGGTTTAGTTGCTGTGGGGTTTTCTATTCCCTCTGTTTTCTTGGTTGTAGTTTTCTCCTCTGGGTTGGAATTTTCCTTCAAGGATTTTCTGTAGGGCTGGGTTTGTGGGTAGATATTTTTTAAATTTGATTTTGTCACAGAATATCTTGTTTTCTCCATCTATGTTGATAGAGAGTTTTTCTGGGTATAGTAGTCTGGCTGGGCACCTATGTTCTCTCAGGACTTGTAGGATATCTGTCCAGGCCCTTTTAGCTTTAAAAGTTTCTGAGGAGAAGTCAGGTGTAATTCTGATGGGTCTGCCATTGTATATGACTTGGCCTTTTTCTCTTACAGCTTTTAACATTCTTTCTTTGTACTCTACATTTGGGGTTTCTATTATTAGGTGGCGAGAGGAGTTTCTTTTCTGATTTAATCTGTTCTGTGTTCTGTAAGCCTCTTGGATTTTTATTGGCATCTCTTTTTTCAGGTTTGGAAAGTTTTCCTCTATGATTTTGTTGAAGATATTTCCTGGACCTTGGAGTCGGGAGTCTTCTCTTTCCTCTATGCCTATACATCTTAGGTTCTGTCTTTTCATCGAGTCCTTGATTTCTTGGATGTTGTGGGTGAGAGATTTTTTAGCCTTCTCATTTTCTTTGGATGTTGTACTGATTTCTTCCATCGAATCTTCCATGGCTAAGATCCTGTCTTCCATCTCTTGCATCCTACTTTTGATACTCACATCCGTTGTTCCTGTTCTCTTCCCTTGATTCTCCACTTCCTCTTTTAACTCTGACTGTGTTTTCTTTATTGCTTCTATTTCTATTTTCATGTCTTGAATGGTATTGTTCGTTTTTTACATTTCCTTCTCCAGTTTGCTTGTTTTTTTCTGGAAATCTTTCATTGCTTTGTCCTTTTCCTGTTCAAGCTGAGTCACCTTGGCTTGGAGCTCTTTAATGGTGTTATTCATTGTTTTGATTTGTAAAATTGTGGCTTCTTTGAATTCCTTCATAGATTTAACTTCTTCTTGAAGGGACTCTATCACTTTCCATAATGCAGAATTGTCATCATTTTCATGTGTTTCTGCTTGTGTGAGGTCATCCGAATTGGATGAGGTAGGATTGTTCTGCCTTGTTGGAGTTATATTTCCTTGATTTCTGTTTTTTCTTGGACCTTTGGTCATATGGATGTGTTTAGGTGTCTGCTCTCATTGTCTTCTGGGCTTGTATCCACAGGGGATGCTTTGGTGTAGCAGTCGAATTGCTTGGCTATCTGTTGTTGCTTACAGGGGGATCTCAGGGTCACTGTTTTTCTAATAGCCTGAAGCACTGTGAGCTGGTGCAGCCTATTCCCAGCTAATAATAAGAAATGGCCCGGGATTGTTTCACTGCTCCCAAGTCAGACTTCTCTATTTTGCACACTGAGTGGTCAGCCTGTAGTGGTTCTGATGGTATTGACCTGTTTGCCCAGGCATGGATTCTGTGGACTCTTGTTGTTGTCACAGAGACTGAGAGGGCCTAGCTCCATGCCTAATATATCTGGGTTTTCCAGAATACAGCTATGGTCTCCAGGCTTCTGGCTTCCACGTTTTGAAGCCCTTGGCCTCTGTGCGTCTCCACTGCTAGCTCTGCTTCTGTGTACCTCTGTGTGCTCCCAGCCCTGCTACTTCACTGTGTGAGTTTCCCACTAGGTTCCTCGCTGAGGGGCGTGGTGCCTCTGCCCCACCCCCTGTGCTGGCTTCCCTCATCTCCTTCCCTGCAAGCGCCTCTGCCCTGCCCCCCTTTGCTGGTTTCCCGCTTGGCTACTCCGCGGCTCATGCGGCTGTGGACCTCCCACTGTGCGCCCTGTTTCTGCCTTGCTAAGACTTCAACTAGCCCGCAAAGTTTCCTAAATAGCTAAAAGGTCCGCCTGAGGTGTGGGGAGCCTAGTAGCTGGTGAGTGATTCCCTTGTGGAATCTGATTCTGCCTGCTGTGTATTAGAGTCGATCTTACCAGCGCCTCCCCAAATGGGAGTTCCCGATTCCCAGATTTAGTGGTCCGTGTCTGAGAGAGATGGGGGGGAGAGCCTTGCCCTGGGACTTTTAACAGTCCCTTGAGAGCTGTGTGTGTTCCTGGAGGGTCTAGCCCCTCCAGTTTTTGCACAGTGTCCAATAACTCTGTGCTTTTTATGGCTCTTTTTCCCATGTTCAAAATGCGTCCATGCAGGTTGCCGCCATCTTGGATCCTCTCAAGTTTTGTCCTTTTCACACATCATCCTGTCTACAGTTGAAGCAAGGGATTTTTCTTGCCCAGTGACAGGCTTGCCACTAAAGCAGTCATCTTCATATGGAGATTCTTTGATTCTCATCCTCTACTTGGAGTAGAATAGGGGG
>CAJQZJ010014989.1:0-10589 GCA_907164525.1 Lophiomys imhausi
TATTAAAACATTTTCTCAGGGAAATCTAGATAATTTCAGAGAAATAAACATTGTAAAAGGAATTATTCTGAGAATAAATTAGAGACATGGTTGTCAGTTAAATACTGGTTGTAATTTTTATTTTTGGACTGGGAAAACACAAAGAAGCATGAGTAGAAGCAGAGGTTACACGGATCTGAGAGAACTGGGAGCTTATCTTTTTGCTAACAGGCTCAAGATATGTCTCAGGTAGACTCTTCCTTTCAGAGCCTTTCTTCTATTCTTGCTCCCACCAATATTTTCTGTGATGACAGTTATACTTCAATAATATATATATGAATACAGGATTCATGTTTTATATCTTCTAATAATGTTCTATTTTTTTTGAAATAAGGGGAAATTTGTTAATGACCTTTTTAAGATGCCTCACAGTCATGCTTCCCCACCTCCAGCCATTTTTCTCAGTATCTTTTTATTCCTATTTCACCTTCAAACTCCAGTTATGTTGAACTGAAATGGAAAGTCTTCAGTAACATTATGTTACCTTTCTCTGAATCTCTGCCCCTGTTCATATGCTAAACCGCAAATACATTTTAAACAGTTTTAGACCACTGCAAAGTTCAGCAGAAAGTAGTTCCCATGTTCCATTATAGTTTTCTGCACATGCATGTCTCCTCTACTGTCAAGACCACCTCCTGCTAAAGAACATTTATTCCAAGTGGAAAGCATACCATCATCTATATTAAGCAATATTTAACAAAGGATATACTCAATGTTGTCACTAAATTTTGTCTTGTTTTGTGTAAACCTTATATGTATTTAGCCTTCCTTTGGGTTTTTTGTATTTTGGGTTTTTTGAAGACAGGTTTTCTCTGTGTAACAGCCCTGGCTGTCCTGGACTGACTTTTGTAAACCAGGTTGGCCTTGAACTCACAGAGATCCACCTACCTCTCCCTTCCAAGTGCTGGGATTAAAGGCATGTGCCACCATGCAAGGCTCCTTTGTGTTTTTACTTGTACTGAACTATATTCAATTATTTGAACACACCACAGTTTTCAATTCAACAATAAAAGACATCTAGTTTTATTTTTTTCAAAGTTCTGGAAATAATAAATAATGATAGACAAAACACTCATAAGCAGGCATATATTTGACCATTGTGATTGTCTCTTTTGCACATGTACAAATTATGTTTTTTATTAGAGAATCTGAAGTTACAGGTGGTTATGAACCACCTGATATGGGTGCTGGAAACCAAACTTGGGTGCTCTGCAAGAGCATCAAACACTTTTAACCCCTGAGAAATCTGTCCAGCTCTAAATGTTTTCATTTTTAAAATAGCCAAACAGAGTTTGTAAATAAGATTTACTGGAAAGTAAATGATAGCTAAGAGGATATAGAAGTAATTCAAAGTAAGTACCTCAATGGCATTATCTTGAATGATGACAATAACTGTAGTGATAAATTGTAAAAGTATTTTCAATGGTTCTCCCTGAGAGGTCCATTCATTTCTGCTATTCTGACACATCAGTTGTTTTCTATATCAATGTACTCTATCCACCATTATTTCAGTTGCTGTAATGAAGATTTCGAGATTCTTATACAATTCTAGCAAAGATAATGTTTCTTGGGATATTATGATGAGATCCACTAGTAGTTCACAGTCTTTTCTGTAACTTCTTCCAAGTTGCTATTCAGTCCTTTTCTCCTAATCCATTCTCAAAAGAGGCTATATGATTGCTGAAGCCTTATATAGTAAGGCTCATCATAAATTAACTTTTTTACCATAACTATTTACTTCCATAAACACTTTTCAGGGACAGAATGCAGAGAAAATAATCTCCAGTATTAAGTGGAGGAAAGGATATTTCTATACCCAGTAACTGGCAATTTGGTATACTTTGGGGGGTAGATTATTCATTGCTTCAAGTTACATATCCAACATAGTGCCCTCATTCCACTCCTCCCAGTTCCACCCTCCCATCTTCTCCTCCCTCTCCCACCATCCCCACTCCTCCCATGTGGAGTGTCCCTACATATCAGCCCCTCTCAGCTCAACAGTCATATGAGGGCTAAGAGATTCCTCTTGCACTGGGGACCAACATGGTGGTACTCCTAGGGCAAATTGTCCCCTTAATGGAAAGCAAAGTCTATGTTCCTGATTCTTTTGGTGTGTTGGTTGTAGGATAGTTATCCTGTACTATATGGCTAAAATCCAATTATAAGTGAGTAGATGTCATGTGCATCCTTCTGAGTCTGGGTCAGCTCACTCAGGATGAGCTGCTCTAGTTCCATCCATTTGACTGAGAATTGCATAATTTCATTGTTTCTGATAGCCGAGTAATATTCCATTGTGTAGATGTACCACAGTTTTTTAATCCATTCTTCAATTGATGGACATCTGGGTTGTTTCCAGTTTCTAGCTATTACAAATAAGGCTGCTATGAACATAGATGAGGCTATGTCCTTGTGGTTTGGCGAGGAATCATTTGTGTGGACATCCAGAAGTGGTATGGCTAAAAAATTCCTAGTTTTCTAAGATATCGCATTCCTGATTTCCATAGTGTTTGTACAAGTTTGCACTCCCACCAGCAATGGAGGGCGTTCCCCTTTCTTCACCAGCATGTGTTGTCATTAGAATTTTTTATCTTGGCCATTCTGACAGGTGTGAGATGGAATATCCGAGTTGTCTTGAGTAGCATTTCTCTGATTATTAAGGATATTGAGCATTTCTTCAAATGTCTCGCTGCCATTAGAGATTCCTCCCTTGTGAATTCTCAGTTTAGCTATGTTTCCCATTTTTTCATTGGAGTATTTAGTTTCTTGGGGTTTAATTTCTTGAGTTCTTTATAAATTGTGGATATTAACCCTCTGTTGGAAGTGGGGTTGGTAAAGATCTTTTCCCAATCTGTAGGTTGCCATTTTTCTCGAATAACAGTGTCTTTTGCCTTACAGAAGCTTGTCAGTTTCATGAGGTCCCATTTATTGATTGTTGCTCTTAGAGCCTGAGCTATTGGTGTTCTGTTCAGGAATTTGTCTCCTGTGCCAATGAGTTTGAGGCTTTTCCCCAATTTCTCTTCTATTAGATTTAGTTTGTCAGGCCTTGTGTTAAGGTCTTTGATCCAACTGGGCTTCAGTTTTGTGCAAGGTGATAAGTATGAGTCAATTTGCACCCTTTTACATGTCAACATCCAGTTAGACCAGCACCATTTGTTGAAGATGCTGTCCTTTTTCTATTGTACAGTTTTGGCTTCATTGTCAAAAATGAAGTGACCATAGGTGTGTGGGTTCCTTTCTGGGTCTTCAATTCAATTCCATTGATCCACTGGTCTGTTTCTATACCAGTACCATGCATTTTATTACTATTGCTCTCTAGTATAGCTTGAAATCTCTGGTGGTGATACCTCCAGATGTTTTTTTATTGCATAGGATTGATTTAGCTATTCTGTTTTTTTGTTGTTGTTGTTGTTATTATTCCATATGAAGATGAGAATCACTTTTTCCAGGTCTATAAAGAATTGTGTTGGTATTTTGATAGGAATTCCATTGAATCTGTATATTGCTTTTGGTAGGATGTCCTCTTCGATTTCTTTCTTCAACGACTTGAAGTTATTGTCATACAGGTCCTTTACTTGCTTGGTTTGAGTTACCCACAGGTATTTTAAATTGTTTGTGGCTATTGTGAAAGATGTTGTTTCCCTAAATTCTTTCTCAGCCCATTTTTTCTTTTTTTTTTTTTTTTATAAAGAAAGGCTTCTGATTTTTTTTTAAAATTAATTTTTTATCCAGCCACCTTGCTGAAGGTGTTTATCTGCTGTAAGAGTTCTCTGGTGGAATATGTAGCTTATGTATACTATCATATTGTCTATAAATAGGGATAATTTGACTTCTTCATTTCCAATTTGTATCCCCTTGATATTTTTTACTTGTCTTATGGCTCTAGCAAGAATTTCAAGTACTATGTTGAAGAGATATTTTGAAAGTGGGCATCCTTATCTTGTCCCTGGGTTTAGAGGAAATGTTTTAAGTTTCTCTCCATTTAATTTGATGCTGGTCACTGGCTTGCTGTATATCGCCTTTATTATTTCTAGGTACAGTCCTTGTATATCCATCCTCTCCAGGACTTTTAGCATGAAGGGGTGTTGGATTTTGTCAAATGCTTTTTCAGCTTCTAGCAAGATGATCATGTGTTTTTTTTTTTCTTTCAGGTTGGTTATATGGTAAATCACATTGATGGATTTTTGAATGTTGGATCATGCCTGCATTCCTGGGATGAAGTCTACTTGATCATGGTGTATGATACTTTGGATGTGTTCTTGGATTCTGTTTGCCAGTATTTTATTAAATATTTTTGCATCTATGTTCATGAGAGAAATTGGTCTGAAGTTCTCTTTCTTTGTTGGTCTTTGTGTGATTTAGGAATCAGGGTGACTATGGCCTCATAGAATGAGTTTGAGAGTGTTCCTTGTGATTCTATGTTGTGGAAGAGTTTGAAGAGTATTGGTATTAGCTCCTCTTTGAAGGTCTATTAGTGAAAGAACAAGAACCTCAGTTTCTCATCCTGGCCCTTCCAAGTTCTTACCCACCCCCTCAACTGTAACAAGCTCATAAAAGTAAAATAACAAAGATAGCCTGAGAACCTATCTTTCTATCCCTCAGTGGCCTTGAGTGACCACCTGGACAGACCCACAGATAATGAAAGGTTCTCAAAAGAACTTAATGTTTATACAACCTGGCTAGAAGATAATAGCCCCTCAAGCCTCTCTGTGAGCCTCTTGGTATGCATAAGGAGGACTGACCTCCACCCCAGACCAGGTCATGACTGGGAGTTTCTTTCTCCTCCTGAGGACAAGGTTACCAGAGGGCTCTCTGAGCTCATCTTACAAGGCCAAATGTGATTCTGTATGTTACATGCACCTCCCTAACTGCCCACCCCCTTCCTTGTGTAGCCCTTAAGAGCTTCAAACTTTCCAGGTTCGGGGCCATTCACAGACTCCCTGCATGGAGAGCATGTGAAGGACCTTGTCATGGCTCGAACCCCCAATTAAAGATCCTTTTGCTTTTGCATCAAGTTGGAGTCTTCTTGGCTTGTCTTATGGTTTTGTGAACTGGGCATTACAGTAGAATTCTCTGCTGAAATCATTTGGATCTGGCCTTTTTTTGGTTGGGAGATTTTTAATGACTGTTTCTATTTCCTTAGGGGTTATAGGGCTGTTTAATCTGTTAACCTGATCTTGATTGAACTTTAGTAGGTGGAATCTATCAAGAAAATTGTCCATTTTTCTTTGGCTTTCAAATTTGGTGGAGTACAGACTTTTAAAGTAGAACCTAAAGATTCTCTGGATTTTCTCAATGTCTGTTGTTAGTTCTCCCTTTTCATTTCTAATTTTGTTGATTTGGGCTTTTTCCCTCTGCCTTTTAGGTAGTTTGGTTAAGGGTTTGTCTATTTTGTTGAAATTCTCAAAGAAACAACTCTTGGTTTCACTGGTTCTTTGTATTGTTCTTTTTGTTTCTAATTTGTTAATTTCAGCCCTAAGTTTGATGATTTCCTGCCTTCTGCTCCTCTTGGGAGTATTTGCTTCTTTTTTTCCCCAGTTCTTCCAGTTCTGCTGTTAATTCCCTAATATGAGCTGTCACAATTTTCTTTTTGAAGGCACTTACAGCTATGAACTTTCCTTGTAGCACTGATTTCATTGTGTCCCATAGGTTTGGGTATGTTGTATCTTCATTGTCATTGGATCTTAAGAAGTCTTTGAATTCCTTCTTTATTTCTTTCCTGACCCAGTGGTCATTCAGTAGAGAGTTGTTCAGTTTCCATGAATGTGTAGGCTTTCTGTTATTTCTGTTGTTGTTGAAGTCCAGCTTTATTCCATGATGGTCTGATAAGATACAAGGGGTTATTTCAATTTTTGTGTATCTGTTGAGGCTTGCTTTGTGTCCAACTATATGGTCAATTTTGGAGGAGGTTCTATGTGGTGCTGAAAAGAAGGTGTATCCTTTTGTGTTTGGGGAAACATTCTGTAGATACGTGTTAGGTCCATTTGATTCATGACTTCTGTTAGGCTCATTATTTCTTTGTTTGGTTTCTGCCTCAACAACCTGTCCATTGTTGTGAGTGGGGTGTTGAAGTCTCCCATTACTAGTGTGTAGGGATCACTGTGAGGTTTAAGCTTTAGAGAGTATCTTTTACAAATGTGTGCGCCCTTGTATTTGGGGCATATATATTCGGTATTGAGATGTCATTTTGATGAATTTTTCCATTAACAAGTATGTAGTGACCTTCCCTATCTTTTTTTATTAACTTCAGCTGAAAGTCTATTTTATTTGATATTAGAATGGCCACTCCAGCTTGCTTCCTGGGCCCATTTGCTGGAAAACCTTTTCCCAGCTCTTTAACCTGAGGTAGTGTCTATTTTGTTAGTGAGATGCATTTCTTGTATGCAGCAAAATGTTGAGTCTTGCTTATGGATCCATTCTGTAAGCCTGTGTCCTTTTACTGGTGAGATGAGTCCATTGATGTTGATGGATATTAATAATCAAAGGTTGTTACTTCCTGTTATTTTTATGTAGGTGGTGGTTGTGTGTTTCTTTTGGTTTAGTTGCAATGGAGTTTTTTGCTTCCTCTGTTTTCTTGGGTGTAGTTATCGTCTCTGGGTTGGAATTTTCTCTTTAGAATCTTCTATAGGGCTGGATTTGTGGGTAGATACTGTTTAAATTTGATTTTGTCATGGAATATCTTATTTTCTCCATCTATGTTGATAGAGAGTTTTGCTGGATATAGTAGTCTGGCCAGGCACCTATGTTCTCTTAGGGCTTTTAGGACATCTGCCCAGGCCCTTCTGGGTTTTAAAGTTTCTGAGGAGATGTCAGGTGTAATTCTGATGGGTCTGCCATTATACATACTTGAACTTTTTCTAGTACAGCTTTTAATATTCTTTCTTTGCTCAGTATATTTGGAGTTTCAATTATTATGTGGCAAGAGGAATTTCTTTTCTGGTCAATTATGTTTGGTGTTCTGTATGCCTCTTGGAATTTTATAGGTATCTCTTTCTTTAGGTTTGGAAAGTTTTCTTCTATGATTTTGGTTGAAGATGTTTCCTGGACCTTGATGTTGGGAGTCTTCTCTTTCCTCTATGCCTATAATTCTAAGTTCTGTGTTTTCCTTGAGTCCTTGATATCTTTGATGTTGTGGGTGAGAGCTTTTTTAGATTTCTCATTTTCTTTCGTTGTTGTACTGATTTCTTCAATCGAATCTTCCAGGCCTGAGATTCTGTTTTCCATCTTTTGTCTCTTATGTTTGATACTCATGTCTGTAGTTCCTGTTCTCTTCCCTTGATTTTCCCCCTCCAGGATTACCTCTGCTTGTGTTTTCTTTATGGTTTCCACTTCCAATTTCAAGTCTTGAAAATTTTATTCACTTTAGACGTTTTCTGCTCCAATTTGCTTGCCTTTGTCTGCATATCTTTCAAATCTTTTAAATCTTTCATTGCCTTGTCTCTTTCCCATTCATGTTGGGCTCTGTTGGCATGGAGGTGTCTAATGATATTCTCCATTGCTTTTGTTTGTAAAATTGAGGATTCTTTAAATTCTTTCAGAGACTTAATTTCTTCTTGTAAGGACTCTAACTCTTTCCAAAATATAGATTTGTCATCATTTTCATGTGTTTCAGCTGTGGTGGGATGGTCAGGGCTTTCTGTACTAGCATATAGCTTCATTTTATTGGAGTCATATTTCCCTGACTTTTGTCAGATCTGTTCTTTCACTGACCTTTAGCCATCTGGTTGTTCTTAACTGTTTGTTCCTGGTGCCTTCTGAGCTTGGTGCCAAGAAGGGCGCTTTGGTATAGAGGCCGTATAGCTTGGTGATCTGTAGCTCTCCACAGGCCGGATGGGGCTTTGTGTGGAGGTTGGTTCTCAGTGTGTCTCCCAGAGCTCATCCCTTCCTGTTTAGTCCCAATTGGGAACTCAGGTTAGAGATTGTGGTGGAATGTGTTATTCATGCCTGCAGTTTCCTGAGATCCAACTGGTCTTCATAGCGATGATGGTGTAGGTTGGCAGGTCACAGACTGTAGGCTGGAATTGCAGTTCCCCTGTAGCATATGTGCAGGATCGTGATCGTGGTCCTCTCAAGCTGCTCTCAGGGGGTTTTCAGGTTCAGCATGCATCTTGTAGCCAAAATCACTGTGATCTGGTACAGCCCACATCACCCAGGCAATGAGCTATGGTCCGGGATTGTTTCTCTGCTCCCGAGTCAGAGCTCTCTGTGTTGTAGCCTGGGTAATCAGCTGAGGGGTAAGGAAGGTGCAGTCAGGGAGATCTGATGTGGAATTCACCCCCTGTCCACAGTGTTTGGATTTGGAGATGCTCAGCTGCCTTTCCCTGCCAGAATCACTGTGCTCCAGTGTAGCTGGCCTGTGCCGATGTGGCTTCTGGCAGTTTCCCTGTAGTAAGACTGTGGTTGTGGTCCTTCCATGCTCTTCTGGGGTTGAGGGAAGTTCAGGATCAACCTGTACCTTTCAGTTAGAAGTTCTTTGGGTCGGTGCGTTCTACCTGCTTGGGCCACACGCTTTACTGTTCCAGATCAAGTTCTAGATGCTATAAACTGAGGCAGTAGACTGAGAGATGGGTGTGGGCAGTCAGTTCACAAAGTGTCTCCATCACTTGGACTTTGGAGGGGGGAGAGATCTCGGCATTCTTTTCCCTGTCAGAGGCACTGTGTTCCAGTGTAGCCTGTTTGGGTCAACAGTGCTTCTAACAGATTCCCTGTAGCTAGAGTGTCAAGACTGTGGGTATGGTCCTCCCAAGCTACACTTATGGGGGGGTCCCAGGATCACTCTGTGCCTCTCTGTCAGAAGCTCTGTGGTCTGGTGCTGCCTGCACCCTCGGGTAGCATGCCCCAGTCCAGGACCATTTCACTCCTCTGGACGGAGATCTACATGCACTAGACTGAGGCTGTAGACTGAGTGCCCTGCTGAAGTAAGCACAGGCAGAGAGTTCCAGTATGGAATTCACTCAGCTAATCTCATTGCCTTTTTCCCTGCCTGAATTGCAGTGCTCCAGAACAGCCTACATGGGTTGGCAGGGGCTTCAACCAAACCTCCTACAGCTGTGGTGTCAGGACTGTGGCTACGGTCCTCCCAGTCAACTCTCAGAGGGTCTTAGAGTCAGTCTGTACCTCTCAGTTTTTAAACTCTGTGAACAGGTGCTGTCACTGCTTCTGTGCCCTGCTGCACCACAGAGAGCCCAGCCTAGTGGCCAGGCAGAGGGGCGTGGAGTAGGGAGATCCATTGTGAAGATCACTCACTGGGTCTCTGCTGCCTCCCTGCATGCATCACAGTGTTCCAAAGCAGCCTGCCTGGGCCAGCAGGGGCTTCCACCAGACCCTCTGTAGTCAGGTGGAGGGGGTGGGAGAGTGGGGAAGGCAGTTCTAATTTGTATTCTATATCCTGCCACAGTGTGCTTGGGCTCAGGGAAGCTCAGTGCCTGCCAGCTGGATCCCTCTGTTACCAGTCAGCCAGAAAGCACCAGCCACCATACTGAATAACCCAGGAAGAGTCCTTCAGTCTTACCATGTAGCGGCTCTGCTGGTATGCTCCTGGGTGTCCAAGCCTAGCCCCTGCACAGACGCTTCTGACTCAGGAGGTCCTATGTTTGGAGGTTGAAACTGCTGGCTGGAGTACTGAAAGGATCCAATATGGAGGGAATGCAGTATCCCAGTGGGAAGTGTTCAGTGTCCGTGTCTGGTGATCTGATCCTCCAGTGTCTATATTTCCAGTACAGAGTTCTTTGTTGTCCCTGGCTTTTCTGGGCAAGCCCAGATAGGCTTGCACTTCACAAACTGCCATTCAGCAGGAGTATATCTCTGCTGTTGTGCAATCTGTCTTCCTGATGATCAAAATGTGTCCAACTTGATCTCCGCCATCTTGCCCCTCTCCCCAGCTATTTGTTATTTTGATGCAGCCATAAATTAAAAAATAGTTGAGCACTATCATCTTTGTTCAAATGGTTGTTCAAAAATCTGGTTTTGTCTTTGGGGCATGATAGAATGACATTCCTAATCATTATTGAAGCTAGACAATATATTTCAGTTGATCAGTAATACAGTTTTTCATTTATAGGGAAGTATTGGATGAGTTATTGACTAGCTTAATATCTACCTTCCCTTTCTAATAATATGCTGATAATGAAAGTTCATGTTGAAATAAAGCCCCTGCTACCTGTATGCCAAAGTACTAAAGATGAGTAGAACCAATTATGAACCCCTTACAACCTTCCATAGCTCATAGCTGTGGCAAAACTTTTATTCTCCTAATTCCATTTTAGAATTCATTGAGTATGTGATAGAACCTAAACTGTCCTTTTGCAGACACTTTACATCGGTTCTTCAGTTTTGCATTTTTTCCCTGTGTAGCAATTGAGTCTCAGCATTTAACACTGGTTGTGAGTGAGAGCATCATCTTTTGAAGTACTATTCCCCAATTTAAAACAATTAAAACTATTAAACTAGTTTCTTTGTTTTGAATCAAATATTACCTTTCTATAATTTCGACTTAAGAGCTCATTTACATAGTGGGATTAATTAAATAAGAGGCACTTTTCTAAATTTCCTCA
>CAJQZJ010014996.1:2483-15955 GCA_907164525.1 Lophiomys imhausi
GGAGTAGGGAGGGGATTGTGATTGAGATGTAACTTGAAGAAATAAAAAATAAATTATTAAAAAAAATAAATAAATGTTTTTCAAGCATAAGTTTAAACCAATTACACAAATGACTTCATCAGGACATCTCCAAATGCTATTGGCCAGTCCATTGCCCCAAACACGTTCTCATAGCAATTGTAGTGACCAAGAAATGTATCTCTCAGATCCTTTGTGGCAGAGAAACCACCTCCATGCTTTAAAATCCATTCCTCCATTGATTTATCATAATAAAGACAACAAGAGAAGTCCATTCCTGGGGGACTGGAGGTTCTGCCACCCAATATCTTTGATTTGAACACTGTCAACCTTGTTATAGTTTTCTTAATAGGAATCTGCTGTCCAAGACTTCCCCTCCCCTCTTCTTCCCTTTCTTTTGGCCTTCTTTCTTCTTTCCCTTTTCATTCCTCTTTTCTTTTCCTTTTTTACTCTACTGAGATTGAATTTGCAGTCCACTCTCCTCAAGCCCCCTCTTTCCCTCCAGGCATTTCTCCCAATAAATCTGTCATATATCTAGTACCCTAGTAAATATCCTGCAGGTTCACATCTCAGAAAATCCAAGCTAGCACTGCAACCACACTGAACCTTCTCAGGATCAGGGCATCTTGAGCAAACAAAATAATTTCAGTTCGTCAAGAACTAGCTCCCTGCAGAAGAGACTGGAAAGTACTGTACGCTGCTGACCTTATGAGCCACTTAGCTTTGGTTTTCTTCTAAGAATGGAATACATGCCCCAGGTAAAAGGGCTGGCAAGATGTAAAGTGGAAAGATGGTCTTAACAACCCAGGGGGTTACATTCAGGTTAACTCCATGCCAGTGGTGTGCATGCCAGTGGGTGGGGTGTGATGCCTGAGGCTGCAATAACATGAGCGACCTCTTCACCCAGGACATTTGCTTTTATTTTTCATTTTCCTCTTGAACATGTTATTTTTGGCTGTCTTTATTCAGGAATTTCCTTTCGCTTCTCAAGTTACCCTTTGTGTTTTGTCTCTTCCACACACGCCTGCTTTCCTCTCTTTTGTGAGCTCATCTGTGTGAAGTCATTGCCATGCCAAGACCCTCACCAGAAAGAGATGCCTAAATGCCTAATCTTGGAATCTCTGCCTCCAGAATTTTAAGCTGCATAAACTTCTTTTCTTTATAAATCATCTTCTCTATGATATTGTTGTAGAAATGGAAGATAGCCAAAATTGAAGCTTACTCTCTAACGTAATGGTTCTCAACCTTCCTAATGCTGCTGTCCTTTCACACAATTCATCATGTTGTGGTGACCTCTATCCATAAAATTACTTTTGTTGGTACTTCATATCTGTAATTTTACTACTGCTTTGAATTGTAATGTAAATATCTGATATGCAGTATATCTGACACGTGACTCCCCAAAGGCATGGTGATCCACAGGTTGAGAACTTCTGCTCTAACAGCTTGATTTCTTTACAATTATTTTAGTCTCTTGTCTCAGAATCTGCCAATATGAAGCAACAGAAACCCAACAGGAGACTGTTGGTGGACTACATCAATTCACAAATAGCTGCTTTTAGGACAACTCTTCTCATTTGACTTCTAGGCATTCTTGGGAGCTTGAAGAGAGTAATCCCTGCCAGGGAGAGTTCCAAGCAAACAAACCTCCAGATGTCACACACAGGATTATAAAGTACTAAATTTAAATGTAATTTCTTACACCTGTGGGAGGGCTACAGCTTGGACGCCATATTGCCTAACAATCACTAATGCCCGATCCTTTTAAAGGGAGATAGCCGTCTTAAAACCTGGAGAACTTCATACTCCAAAATAGTTAAGAAACGTCCATTGCTGGAGAGAAGCCTCATGGGGTGTGCCCTTTGACTGACTGAGGAAGAGAAGACTAGGCCCTGTTTTTCTGACTGTTTTATACATTATGCAGGCACCACCAAGACGTGGAGTGCTATCATTATAACCCCTTTCTGGGACAACCCTGAAAGACATCAATGAAGGAAAATCCTCATAGTGGGAAGAACTTTGGGCAGAACATATGGTCATATATTTTGTTTGGAAGAGAAATGGCTAGATGTGTGATTGTTCACTGATTTATGCATTGTAACCAATGGATTAGGTGGATGGTCAGGGACTTGGAAAGAATATGATTGGAAATTGGTGAGAAAAACATCTGGGGAAGAAGTATGTGGATAGATCTCTCCAAATGGGCTAGGGATGTAAAGATACTGGTGTCCTATGTAAACATTCATCAAAAGATGACTTTACCTGAGGAGGAGTTCAATAACAAAGTAGACAGGATGGCCTGGTCTGTGGACAATCAGCCTCATTCCCCAGCCATTCCTGTCATTGCCCAATGACAATGAGGCCATGAACAAAGTGGCCATGGTGGCAGAGATGAGATTTATGCATGGGCTTGACAACATGGACTTCTGCTCACCAAGTCTGACCTGGCTACATCTGCTGCTGAGGGCCAAATCTGCCAACAGCAGAGACCAACACTGAGCCACAGATACGGTGCCATTCTCCAGGATGTCCTGCCAGTGACCTGGTGGCAGGTTGATTGTATTGGACTACTTCCTTTGTGGGAAAGACAATACTCTGTCCTTACTGGAGTAGATGTTTATTCTGGTTATGGATTTGCCTTTCCTGCATGCAATGCTTATGCCAAACCATCATCTGTGGACTTACAGAATGCCTTATTCACTGTCTTGGTGTTCTACACAGTATTGCTCCTGACTAAGGAAGTCACTTCATAGCCAGAGAAGTGAGATAGTGGGCCCACAGCCATGGAATCCACTGGTCTTAGCAAGTTTCCCACCACCCTGGAGCAGCTGGCCTGGTAGATGGAATAGGCTTTTGAAGACACCGTTATAGTATGTGGCAGCAGCCTGGAGGGCTGGGGCAGGGTTCTCTAGAAGACAGTACATGCTTTGAATCAGTGTTCAATATATGAGATTGTTTCTCCCATGGCCAGAATCCGTGGGTCCAGTAATCAACGGGCAGAAAAGGGAATAGTTCCACTCAGTATCACCCCTAGTGTCCCATTAGGAAAACTTTTGCTTCCTTTTCCCATGACCTTAAGTTCAAGGACATCAAACAATCCATTAAACCAGAAGCTCAGATTTCCCCTGGCCACTTTGGGCTTCTGATGTCCTAAAACCAGTGTTAGGAAGGGTGGCTGATTCAAATTACCACGGTGAAATTAGATTGCTTTTCCACAATGGAGGAAGAAAGATTACATCTGGAGTGCAGGAGATCCTTTGGGTCATCTCTTGGTGCTACCGTGTCCCATGATTAAAGTCGATAGGAAACAAAATGACCTAGTTCAGGAAAGATAACACAAGACAAAACCCTTCTAGAATGAAGATATGGGTCACTCCTCCATGTAAAGAGCTAAGGCCTGCTGAGGTGCTTTCTGAGGGTGGAAGAAATACAGAATAGGTAGTAGAGGAAGGCAGTAATAAATACCAGCGAAGTTCACATCATCGGTTGCAGAAATGAGGATTATGAATGACATGAACATTTCTGTCATATTTTGTTAAGAATGTGTTTGTACAGATATCTGTGTTTTCTTCAATTTCTTATCATGTAATATAACACCAATTAAGAAGATATTAGTGTGGGATCCAAGATGGCGGCGGCCTGCGCGGACCTATTTTGATTTCGGGGTTAACAGTCACAGGGAGGCGAGTGTTGCAGGACACTGTACAAACAGCTCGATCCCCTCTAGATCTCACCCAACTACCCAGGGACCACTGAGGGTCCCTGGGCAGGATGCTCCTTCCCACTCTCGGACACACAAGGAAGCCGCTGGACCCAGGAATCAGGATCCCCCATCCCCCACCAGGAGAGACGCCGGGTAAGTTCCAATCTAATACCCAGCAGGCAGATTCAGATCCCACTCAGAGAAAATCCCCATTCTGCTGGGCACCCCTAGGTCTCGCACAGACAATCCAGCAATCTGACAAAAGGTTGCAACCCTTGGAAGTGAGGGCAGCTCGGCTGCAAAGTGCCTTCAGACTGCAGATTGCAACCCACTGCTGTGACGTCACTGGCCAGTTTCCAAGCTGCAGGAGTGGCAAGGCTATTGGGGGTGAAGGGCAGATTTACCCACCACAGGAACCAACCCTGGGGCAAACTGCAAGATATTTGAAATTGTTACATATTGGACTTTTATAGTAGTACTGGCCCTTCCGGTGGAGAACCAGAGCTTACTTGTACAGAGCTCCACCACCTGGATTAGTTAGGTCTCCACCTAGGAAGTGGGGCTGAATGACTCACTTTATAGGGGTGGAGTAAGGCAACTCAACTCCTACACCAAAGTGCCCCCTTTGGACCCAAGTCCAGAAGACAGCTAAAAAATTCCTCATGGCCAGAGGTCCCAGACCAAAAAAAAAAAAAACCGAGCAAAATGACTCCAACAAAAGAAAGCAACACTAATCCATCCAGCCCAAACCACCTCACCACAGCTGAAACACATGAAAACGATGACAATTCTACATTATGGAAAGTAATAGAGTCCCTTCAAGAAGAACTTAAATCTATGAAGGAATTCAAAGAAGCCACAATGTTACAAGTCAAAACAACGAATAACACCATTAAAGAGCTCCAAGCCAAGGTGACTCAGCTTGAACAGGAAAAGGATAAAGCAATGAAAGATCTCCAGAAAAAACAAGCAAACTGGAGAAGGAAATATACAAAACGAACAATACCATTCAAGACATGAAAATAGAAATGGAAACAATAAAGAAAACACAGGCAGAGTTAAAAGAGGAAATTGAGAATCAAGGGAAGAGAACAGGAACTACGGATGTGAGTATGAAAAATAGGATGCAAGAGATGGAAGACAGGATCTCAGGCATGGAAGATTCAATGGAAGAAATCAGTACAACATCCAAAGAAAATGAGAAAGCTAAAAAAAAATCTCTCACCCACAACATCCAAAAAATCAAGGATTCATTGAAAAGACGGGACCTAAGAATTATAGGCATAGAGGAAAGAGAAGAATCCCGACTCCATGGTCCAGGAAATATCTTCAACAAAATCATAGAAGAAAACTTCCAAAACCTAAAGAAAGAGATGCCAGTAAAAATCCAAGAGGCTTACAGAACACCAAACAGATTAGATCAGAAAAGAAACTCCTCTCGCCACAAATAGTAGAAACTCCAAATGTAGAGAACAAAGAAAGGATATTAAAAGCTGTAAGAGAAAAAGGCCAAGTCACATACAATGGCAGACCCATCAGAATTACACCTGACTTCTTCTCAGAAACTTTAAAAGCTAGAAGGGCCTGGACAGATGTCCTACAAGCCCTGAGATAACATAGGTGCCCAGCCAGACTACTATACCCAGCAAAACTCTCTATCAACATAGAAGGAGAAAACAAGATATTCCATGACAAAATCAAATTCAAACAATATCTCCCCACAAATCCAGCCCTACAGAAGATCCTAGAAAGAAAATTCCAACACAGAGAAGATAACTACACCCAAGAAAACAGAGGAAATAGAAACCTCCACAGCAACTGAACACAAGACAACCAGCTATACCAAAATAATGGGAAATAACAACCCCTGGTCACTAATATCCATCAACATCAATGGACACAACTCGCCAATAAAAAGACACAGACTTACAGACTGGATCCATAAACAAGACCCATCTTTTTGCTGTATACAAGAAACACATCTCACTATTGAAGATAAACACTACCTCAGAGTAAAGGGCTTGGAAAAGGTTTTCCAAGCAAATGGACCCAGGAAACAAGCTGGAGTAGCCACCCTGATATCAAACAAAATAGACTTCCAATTGAAGTTAATAAAAAAAGACAGAGAAGGGCATTACATACTCATTAAAGGAAATATACACCAAGAGGTCATCTCAGTATTGAACATCTATGCCCCAAATACAAAGGCTCCTACATTTATAAAAGAAACGCTTCTAAAACTTAAATCACACATCGATCCAAACACTTTAATAGTGGGAGACTTCAACACCCCACTCACAACTATGGACAGATCATCAAGACAGAAGCCAAACAGAGAAATAATGAGTCTAACAGAGATCATGAACCAAATGGACCTAACAGATATCTACAGAACGTTTCACCCAAATACAAAAGAATATACCTTCTTTTCAGCACCTCATGGAACCTTCTCCAAAATCGACCATATAGTTGGACACAAAGATAGCCTCAACAGATACAAGAAAATTTAAATAACCCCTTGTATCTCATCAGACCACCATGGAATAAAGCTGGACTTCAATAGCAAAAGAATCAACAGAAAGTCTACACCCACATGGAAATTGAACAACTCTTTACTAGAGGACCACTGGGTCAGGGAAGAAATAAAGAAGGGAATCAAAGACTTCGTAAAATCCAACGAAAATGAAGACACAACATACCCAAACCTATGGGACACAATGAAAGCTGTGCTACGAGGAAAGTTCATAGCACTAAGTGCCTTCAAAAAGAAAATTTTGGCAGCTCATACTGGTGAATTAACAGCTAAAGTGGGTGAATTGGAAAAAAAAAAGAAGCAAACACTCCCAAGAGGAGCAGAAGGCAGGAGACCATCAAACTTAGGGCTGAAATCAACAACGTAGAAACAAAAAGAACTATACAAAGAATCAATGAAACCAAGAGTTGGTTCTTTGAGAAAATCAACAAAATAGACAGACCCTTAGCCAAATTAACTAAAAGACAGAGGGAGAAAACACAAATCAACAAAATCAGAAATGAAAAGGGAGAAATAACAACAGACATTGAGGAAATCCAGAGAATATTTGGATCCTACTTTAAAAATTTATACTCCACCAAATTTGAAAACTTAAGTGAAATGGACAATTTTCTTGATAGAGTCCACCTACAGAAGCTAAATCAAGATCAGATAAACAGATTAAACAGCCCTATAACCCCTAAGGAAATAGAAACAGTCCTTAAAAATCTCCCAACACAAAAAAGCCCAGGACCAGATGGCTTTAGCACGGAATTCTACCGGACCTTCAAAGAGGAGCTAACACCAATACTTTTCAATACTTTTCAAATTCTTTCAAAAAATAGAATCTGAAAGAACATTGCCAAACTCATTCTATGAGGCCACAGTCACCCTGATTCCTAAATCACAAAAAGACACAACAAATAAAGAGAACTTCAGACCAATCACCCTCATGAACATAGATGCAAAAATACTTAATAAAATACTAGCAAACCGAATTCAAGAACACATCAAAAGTATCATACACCATGATCAAGTAGGCTTCATCCAAGGAAAGCAGGGATGGTTCAACATATGAAAGTTTATCAACGTCATTCACCATATAAACAAGATGAAAGAAAAAAACACATGACTATCTCGCTAGATGAAGAAAAAGCATTTGACAAAATCCAACACCCCTTCATGCTAAAAGTTCTGGAAAAACGAGCATACAAGGACCTTACCTAGAAATAATATAGGCAATATACAGCAGACCAGTGGCCAACATCAAATTAAATGGAGAGAAACTTGAAGCATTTCCTCTAAACTCAGGGACAAGACAAGGATGTCCACTTTCACCATATCTCTTCAATATAGTACTTGAAGTTCTTCCTAGAGGAATAAGACAACTAAAGGAGATCAAGGGGATAAACATTGGAAACAAAGAAGTCAAATTATCCCTATTTGCAGATGATATGATAGTATACATAAGTGACCCCAAAAATTCCACCAGAGAACTCTTACAGCTGATAAACACCTTCAGCAAAGTGGCTGGATACAAAATTAATTCAAAAAAATCAGAAGCCCTTCTTTATACAACAAACAAATGAGCTGAGAAAGAAATAAGGGAAACAATTCCCTTCACAATAGCCACAAACAACATAAAGTACCTGGGGGTAATGCTAACCAAGCAAGTAAAGGACCTGTACAGAAGAACTTGAAGCCCTTGAAGAAAGAAAGGAAGAGGCCTTTAGAAGATGGAAAGATCTCCCATGCTCATGGATAGGTAGGATCAACATAATAAAAATGGCCATCCTACCAAAATCAATATATAGATTCAATGCAGTTCCTATCAAAATACCAACATAATTTTTTATAGACTTGGAAAGAGCTATTCTTGATTTCATTTGGAGCAACAAAAAGCCCAGAATAGCTAAATCAAACCTGTACAATAAAAAAATATCTGGAGGTATCACCATCCCAGATTTCAAGCTATACTACAGAGCAATAGTTGTAAAAACAGCATGGTATTGGTATAGAAACAGACCAGTAGATCAATGGAATCGAATTGAAGATCCAGAAATAGACCCACACACTTATGGCCTCCTAATTTTTGACAAAGAAGCCAAAATGGCACAATGGAAGAAGGACAGCATCTTCAACAAATGGTGCTGGTCCAACTGGATGTCCACTTGCAAAAGAATGAAATTAGACCCATACTTATCACCTTGTACAAAACTTAAGTCCAAGTGGATCAAAGACCTTAACATAAGGCCGGTCACACTAAATCTACTAGAAGAAAAAGTGGGAAAACCCCTCAAACTCATTGGCACAGGTGACAACTTCCTGAACAGAACACCAACAGCTCAGGACCTGATATCAACAATCAATAAATCGGACCTCATGAAACTGAAAAGCTTCTGTAAGGCAAAAGACACTGTCATTCGAACAAAACGGCAGCCTACAGACTGGGAGAAAATCTTCACCAACCCCACATCTGACAGAGGGCTAATATCCAAAATCTACAAAGAACTCAAGAAATT
Source organism: Lophiomys imhausi (assembly GCA_907164525.1). NCBI lineage: Eukaryota > Metazoa > Chordata > Mammalia > Rodentia > Muridae > Lophiomys > Lophiomys imhausi. The sequence continues at coordinate 11,239 of CAJQZJ010014996.1, forward strand.
AAATGCCAAGAAACCAAATAATCCCATCAAAAAATGGGGGACAGGGCTAAATAGAGAATTCACAAAGGAGGAATCCCTAATGGCTGAGAGACACTTGAAGAAATGCTCAACATCCTTAATCATCAGAGAAATGCAACACAAGACGACTCTGAGATTCCATCTCACACCTGTCAGAATGGCTAAGATCAAAAACTCAAATGACAGCACACACTGGCGAGGGTGTGGAGAAAGAGGTACCCTACTCCATTGCTGGTGGGAATGCAGGCTTGTGCAAACACTATGGAGGTAAGTCTGGCGATATCTTAGAAAACTTGGAATAGCTCTGCCTTAGGACCCAGCCATACCACTTCTGGGTATACACCCAAATGCCTCTTCATGGAATCATAAGGAAGTTTCCTCATCTATGTTTATAGCAGCCTTATTTGTAATAGCTAGAAACTGGAAACAACCCAGATGTCCCTCAACCGTAGAATGGGTTAAAAAAACTGTGGTACATCTACACAATGGAATATTATTCAGCTATCAGGAACAATGAAATTATGTAATTTGCAGCCAAATGGATGCATGGAATTAGAAAAGCTCATCCTGAGTGAGCTAACCCAGACTCAGAAGGACACATATGGCATCTATTCACTTATAGTAGGATTTTAGCTATATAGTAGAAGGTATCGATACTACAACTAACACACCAAAGGGAACTTGGACATAGCCTTTTTTTTAATTTTTATTTATTTATTTTATATATATTTATATATTTTTTAGTCTTTTTTATCTATTTGTCTGCTTATTTGTTTGTTTTTTTTTTAGTTCTCTCTCTTGGGCAATGAGACACTTTTCACTGATGGTACTGCCTCGTAGACCCCCAATGAATGAAGAGGCTCTTGGCCCTCATAAGACCTCTCAACTGAGATGAGGGACTGTTATATAAGGACACTCCACCCCAGAGAAATGGGATGGAAGGGTTAGGAGGAAAAAAAAATGAAATGTGATGTTTCGGCCTTTTACTACTAATTGTCATAAACTGTTTAGGATAATTAAGAAATGCAAACTAATGGTTATGCAAGCCCGTCATTTTGTTAGGTACTATGACAGCCTATTATAGTTACTTGCTAAGCTAATCAGAAATAAAGCTGCTAAGAGACAAGCAACATCTGCTTACCCTAATAGAAGAGATAGATAGGGCCTCTTCAAAAACCTCAAGAGATCTGCAGAGTATGGCATTCAAAGATGTTTTAGTAACTTTAGATTTTTTTATATCAAGACATATCAACTGCTGACAGCACCCTTATTCTACCCCAAGTAGAAGATGAGCATCACAAAATCTCCAGTGGGAGATGATTGAATTATTCGCAAGCCTATCTCTTGGTAGGAAAATCCCCTTGCTCCAACTGTAGACAGAATGCTGTCCAAAAAGGACAAAACCTGGAAGCAGGTAAGTCGACAGCCTAGCTCTGCCAAGACAGGGTAGGCAAGTCCTTCATAACCCCTGCTCTACAATCAATGTTTATCAGAGAAATGGGGCCAAACGACTGAAGATCAATGCTGTAATGTATGGAGAGAAAATGGGAACTGTCCAGGCAGCCACTGGTATGTCATTTCTTAGTTTTGGAAGCTGCAGTCCCTGTACTTCCTATAAAATCAGATATATTTATCCCTCTCAGGTCTCTGAGGTGGTTGAAGAATGAATAGCTAGAGTCTGGAGGGGGGAATAGGGAGGTGACTGCGATTGAGATGTAACTTGAAGAAATAAAAAATAAAGGAAAAACAAGGGAAAAAAAGAAGATATTCGTGGTTATCATATTTAAGTTTGAGATACTAAAAGAATGTCCCTCAGGGGGGCATTGCCACCTATTCTAAATTCATAATGCATTTGTGGTTGTACAAGGGATACTGATGTCATGGTAGGCATGATTATGACCTAACTTTTGTTTTCATTTGGAAATTAAGCCTGACATAAGGAGCTATGTTTTTTCTGTCAAGTTGACAAGGAATGGACTTGTGATGGCTATTCTTGGTTGTCAACTTGACTACATCTGGAATTAACTAAAACCCAAAATGACTGGGCTCATCAGTGAGGGACTTTTAAAAATTTAATTGTGTGAAATGGAAATACCCACTTCTAATCTGGATCCTTGAGGTAGGAAAATACATTTTTTAATCCCAGATTTTTTGAGGTGAGAAGATCCACCTTTAATTTGGGTCACACCTTCTGCTAGGAACTTATATAAAGGACATGGAAGAAGGAAACTTGCTCTCCCTTTGCCTGCTTGCTTTTGCTCTCCCTAGAAAGTCCATTCTCTCACAGGCACTAGGACCTGCTTCTTTGGGATTCCAGTGTATACGTAAAAGCAGCTGAATCACCCTGTCTCTGGACTGAACAACTACTGTATTCTTACACCTTCTGTTAGTATCCAGCCATTGCTGGACTAGCTGAACCACAGCTTGTAAGCCATTGAAATAAATCCCATATATATATATATATTTATATAATATATGCTTATATACAATATAATTAAATATAATATAATATATATATGTATATATATAATATGTGTGTGCATTCATTGTATCAGTTCTGTTCCTCTAGAGAACCCTGACTAATTCCGAAGGCATAATGGGATTTGTGATATTCATCGAAATTTTCCCTTGAAGAAGGAAATATTGCCTTAAAAATCATAGAGCATTTGAAGATTGCCTGAACTGCAGAACACTTGCCCGAGTTAGTGGTTCTTTCTGGTACAGCTTACATCCAAGTCTCAGTGACTGGCTGACAACAAAATCTAGCTGTGTCAATCAAGGTGGAAGTTGGAGGGGAATTTGAAAGTGGGAGAATTCCCTGTGGGGACCAAAGCCTCTCTCAGCAGCTGTTTGTCATTAACAAAATTTGGTTAACAAAACTCCACCTCAGAACATGTTTCTCATCAAAGCCAAACTGCAAAGCCAGGTAGATCACTGATCATTTAGGTGCACATATGAAAATAGTTTAGGAGTAGTCTAGGATATTTTTCTATATAAGTATTTGCTAAACCAATGGACAAGTTAGCAGATTCCCTAAGGTATCTCTTCCCATTTTTCTTCTTTGAGCACACTGAAGGCTATACTAGTAAGTTGAGTTCAGTAAGAGAGCGTGACAGCTTAAACAGAAAACAACAGAAGGAAATTAAATTGCATTGAAGAAGTACATGCTACTACGTGACACAAAAAATAATAACTCATATAGTAGGTTTTCTAGTGTCTCCCCATTTGCTGTCTTAGATCCATTTCCCATCCTTCTTTCCCCTGATTTGTGATGCAGGAGACTGACCTCTACAGACAGCATCACCCAGAGTCCTAGGCTGCCCCACTGCCAGTTGAGTTCAGCCACTGGGAACCACTGTTACATGCCCTCAGGTCAATGCCTCTTTCTGGTTCTGGAAAACAAGGTGCTCCACCATGATGGCTGTGGTCACGTGACTTCCTTTACACTGCTCAGCCTTACCAGGGCTCTGGATTGCTGAGTTCTTTCAGACCTGGAGACGGGAGAGTTCTCAGGTGTCAGCTCTGTTCACCAATCCTGGTTGATTTTCTTAATTCTTCCAACCTTTAGTAAGCTGATAATATTAGTGTGCTTTTTGTTTCTCTTTTCAGCCAAGTCTTTTGGATTTGCCATCTTTTTCTTCCTGGGCCCAGACTGATAAATTGAATTGAACTGAATTTTTAGTCTATAATGCTGATTGGTAGTATTCAAAAACAAGAATTCTAAAAGCTGTAAGGAAATAAACTGTAGGATGATAACAAATCACTCAAGTTTTAGATCTTGACGACAATATCTTTTTCATCCCTTGTCTTAGAATCTGCCTGCATGAGGCATCAAAACATCAGGAGACTTCCCGTGGGATCTTCTTGCCCAAAGACAGTAAAATGCTTAATGAATAGATGTGTTTAAGATAGCTTTTTATCACTGGAGTCTAAGATTTGAGTCATTTGATTCAAATACTGTCTGAATGCTATTTTATAATACTATTGTCAAGTATTGCTCTCTTCACACTTCCAAAATGCCTAACACTCAAATGGTGGAGTTATCTTAAATGCAGCTATTTATGAGGAGTTCTAGTAAGTTTTTGAAAAAGAATAGCTAAATAAAAGTCCCGCATTGCTTTGATGGCTCCTCACACAGCAGACTCTGAGGTGCGGGTTAAACATATGCAGGATTTGAAGAAACTGAAGTAACCATTTGCATTCTATACTTGGGTATTAATTGCCACAGAATGCTGACTGTACCTGATCTCTTTACTTTGGAAGCAGAAATGAAGGTAAAATTTTACCAACAGACATTAGAAAAAATTCAGAGTGTGTGGTACTATGATTTATTTCACTATAAACTCATTTATTTTCATAACACAACTCTGAGAAATGTATCATTTTTGGTTAAGTCCGAGGGTTCAGAAAATGAGGACTGAGTGCTTTGAACTGGATACTACACCACCAGTGGCTTTCAAATATTTTTTTTAAACATCAATCCACAAAAGAAATACATTTTACATTTTGACCAATAAGCACTGTAGGGGTTGATAGATTAATATAAGTTAGATTTAGTGAATATCTAGGTTTCTGATACAGTCTATTAAATCGGGGCATGAAGATCAACTTGGCTAAGAGCAATTAGCTTATCAGCTTAAGGATGAAGTCATGTGAAATGAGGGGAGTCTCTTTGGACTGAAAAACAAGGTTGAAGCCA
>CAJQZJ010015025.1:0-13052 GCA_907164525.1 Lophiomys imhausi
GCAGAATATGGCATTCAAAGATGTGGTCTTAAATTAAGATTTTTTTTTGATATCATGACATATCAGCTCCTGACAGCACCCCCTATTCTACTCCAAGTAGAAGATAAGCATCAAAGAATCTCCACTGTGAGATGGTTGAATTAGTGGCAAGCCTATCTCTTGGCATGTAAAAACTCCTTGCTTCAACTGCAGACAGACTGCTGTCCAAAAAGGACAAAACTTGATAGCAGGGAAGTCAACAGCCTAGCTCTGCCAAGACAGGGTAAGTTAGTCCTTCATAATCCCTGCTCTATAATAAATGTCTGTCAGAGAAACAGGACCAAAAGGCTGAAGATTGATGCTGGAATGTATGCAGAGAAAATGGGAACTGTCCAGGTAGTCACTGGTTTGTCATTTCTCAGTATTGGAAGCTGCAGGCCCTGCACTTCCTATATAATCAGATATATTTATCCTTCTCAGCTCTCTGAGGTGTTTGAAGAATAGATAGCTTGAGTCTCATAGCTAAATCTTGAGTTGTTTAGGAATCAAGAGGGCGTTCTAGATCTAAGAAGATGGTTATAATGTTGATGCAAGTTAGTATGAAAGCTAAGTCAGTTATAGAACTTTAAACTCATGGAGATGGTTAGAAGGTAGAAGGTTAAAGTCAGGGGCCAAATATGTATGAACTGGACATTGGGAAGGTATATTGGGCCATTTAACTCTCATAAATGTGGCATATTTAATTCTGCTGTTTTGTACAGAATTTACTGTTATAAGAGAAAGAACCATTTGTTGGATTGAAAAGGGAAGCTGTTAGGGGGGAACAGGGTTGAAGGGTGGGACAGGAAGTGGGAATAGGGAAGGGTTTGTGACTGAGATGTTACTTGAAGAAAAAAAATAAAGTACTTATATATAAAAAAAGGACCTATACAACAAGAACTTCAAGCCCTTGAAGAAAGAAATGGAAGAGGCCTTTAGAAGATTGAAAGATCTCCCATGATCTTGAATAAGTAGGATCAACATAATAAAAATAGCCATCTTAACAAAAACAATATATAGATTCAAAGCAATTCCTATCAAAATACCAACACAATTATTTATAGACCTGAAAATAGCTATTCTCAATTTCATATGGAACAACAAAAAACACAGAATAGCTAAATCAATCCTGTACAATAAAAAAATATCTGGAGGTATACCATCTCAGATTACAAGCTGTACTACAGACCAATAGTAGTAAAAACAGCATGGTATTGGTATAGAAACAGACCAGTAGATTAATGGAATGGAATTGAAGAACCAGAAATGGACCCACATACCTATGGGCACCTAATTTTTGACAAAGAAGCCAAAACAGCACAATGGAAAAAGGACAGCATCTTCAACAAATTGTGCTGGTCCAACTGGATGTCTACTTGTAAAAGAATGAAATTAGACCCATATTTATCACCTTGTACAAAACTTAAGTCCAAGTGAATCAAAGACCTTAACATAAGGCCGGTCACACTAAATCTACTAGAAGACAAAGTAGGAGAAACCCTCAAACTCATTGGCACAGGTGACAACTTCCTGAACAGAACACCAACAGCTCAGGACCTGAGATCAACAGTCAATATATGGGACCTCCTGAAACTGAAAAGCTTCTATAAGGCAAAAGAGAAAGTCATTAGAACAAAATGGCAGCCTACAGACTGGGAGAAAATCTTCACCAACTCCACATCTGACAAAGGGCTAATATCCAAAATCTTCAAAGAACTCAAGAAATTAAATTCCATGAAATCAAATAATCCAATCAAAAAATTGCGGACGGAGCTTAATAGAGAATTCACAAAGGAGGAATCCCTAATGGTGGAGAGACACCTGAAGAAATGCTCAACATCCTCAATCATCAGAGAAATGCAACTCTAGACGACTCAGATTCCATCTCACACCTGTCAGAATGGCTATGATCAAAAGCTCAAATGAGGAGGAAGGAAGATGGCGATAACCTACACTGACGCATTTTGAACGCAGGGAAAAAAGAGCCATAAAAAACACATAGTTATTGGGTACTGTGCAAAAACCGGAGGGGCTAGGGCCTACACCCTCCTGGGAACACTCACAGCTCCCAAGGGACTGTTAAAAGTCCCAGGGTAAGGCTCTCTCCCCATCTCTCACAGACACGGAAGCCACTAAACCCGGGATTCGGGAACTCCCATTTGGTGAGGCGCCTTGTAAGATCTACCCCAACTCACAGCAGGCAGAATCAGAGGCCACTTGGCAATAGTTCACTAGCCTATTGGACTCCCCACACCTCAGGTAGAACTTATACCCACTTAAAAAATTTTGCGAGATAGTGGAAGTCTTAGCAAGGAACAAATAGGGGGTCAGCGGGTGGTCCACAGCCGCTCGTGAAGCGGAGGGCGGGAGGTTCCGACAAAGCGCGGGAAACCGGGAACACAAAGGCGGGCAGGAGGGGCCAAATCCTGCGCACTCACGGCAAGACAACTGGGGAGAGAGTCAGGCGTGGGCTTGGCCAGGGATCCGCGCACCCACGGCTGAGCTGCTGGGGCGAGAGGTCCACTCAGGTGGCCGGGGGATCGGGGGCTCTGTGCACCCACAGCCGAGCAACCAGGGGGGCAGACCCGCGGCTAGGCAGACAGGGAGGGAATCAGGCACAGAGGCCAGACCTGTGGCGAGAAGCCTAGTGAGAAACCAGAAATCGGGACCATAGCTGTATCCTGGAAAATCCAGACATATCAGCTGTGGAGCCAGACCCTGTCAGCCTCCGTGATGACAAACAAAGCCCACAGAATCTGTGCCTGGGCAAACAGGTCCATACCATCAGAACCATTACAGGCTGATAACTCAGAGTGCAACATAGAGAAGTCTGAATTGGGAGCAGTGAAACAATTCCGGTCCATTACTCACAACCTGGGAATAGGCTGCACCAGCTCACAGTGCCTCAGGCGATTAAAACCACAGTGACCCTGAAATCCCCCTGTAAGCAACGACAGATAGCCAAGTAACTCGTCCCCTGCACCAAATCATCCACTGTGGATCCAAGCACAGAAAACGACAAGAACAGACAGCTAAACGCACCCAATGGTCAAAGGTAAAAAAAAAAAAAAATAGAAATCAAGGAAATATGACTCCAACAAAGCAGAATTATCCTAGCACATCCAACTCGGATGACCTCACACCAACAGAAACACATGAAAACGTTGACAATTCTGCATTTTGGAAAGTGAGAGTCCCTGCAAGAGGAACTTAAATCTATGAAGGAATTCAAAGAAGCCACAATTCTACAACTCAAAACAAGGAACAACACCATTAAAGAGATCCAAGCCAAGGTGACAGAGCTTGAAGAGGAAAAGGACAAAGCTATGAAAGATTTTCATACAAAAACAAGCAAGCTGGAGAAGGAAATGTACAAAACGAACAAAACCATACAAGACATGAAAATAGAAATAGAAACAATAAACAAAACACAGTCAGAGTTAAAAGAGGAAGTGGAGAACCAAGGGAAGAGAACAGGAACTACGAAAATGAGTATCAACAATAGGATAAAAGAGATGGAAGACAGGATCTCAGGCATGGAAGATTCAGTGGAAGAAATCAGTACAACATCCAAAGAAAATGAGAAGGCTAAAAAATCTCTCACAAACAACATCCAAGAAATCAAGGACTCAATGAAAAGACGGAACCTAAGAATTATAGGTATAGAGGAAAGAGAGGACTCCCGACTCCAAGGTCCAGGAAATATCTTCAACAAAATCATAGAGGAAAACTTCCCAAACCTGAAAAAAGAGATGCCAATAAAAAATCCAAGAGGCTTACAGAACACCAAACAGATTAGACCAGAAAAGAAACTCCTCTCGCCACACAGTAATTGAAACCCTAAATGTACAGAACAAAGAAAGAGTATTAAAAGCTGTAAGAGAAAAAGGTCAAGTCACATACAATGACAGACCCATCAGAATTACACCTGACTTCTCCTCAGAAACTTTAAAAGCTAGAAGGGCCTGGTCAGACATACTACAAATCCTGAGAGATCATAGGTCCCCAGCCAGACTACTTTACCCAGCAAAATTCTGTATCAACATACATGGATAAAACAAGATATTCCATGACAAAATCAAATTTAAGCAATATCTACCCACAAACCCAGCCCTACAGAAAATCCTAGAAGGAAAATCCCAACCCAGAGAAGAAAACTCCACCCAAGAAAACAAAGGGAATAGAAAACCCCTCAGCAATTAAACCAAAAGAGGCACAGGACCACCACCTATACCAAACTAATGGGAAATAACAACCCCAGGTCACTAATATCCATCAACATCAATAGACTCAACTCATCAATAAAAAGACATAGGTTTACAGAGTGGATCCGCAAGCAAGACCCTACCTTATGCTATATACAAGAGACACATCTAACTACGAAAGATAGACACTGCCTCAGAGTAAAGGGCTGGGAATAGGTTTTCCAAGCAAATGGTCCCAGGAAGCAAGCTGGAGTAGCCATCCTAATATCAAACAAAACAGACTTCCAACTGAAGTTAATGAAGAAAGACAAAGAAGGGCACTATATACTCATTAAAGGGAATATTCATCAAGAGGAAATCTCAATACTGAACATCTGTGCCCCAAATACAAAGGCACCTACTGTCGTAAAAGAAGCACTTCTAAAACTTAAAGCGCACGTCGATCACAACACATTAGTAGTGGGAGACTTCAACACCCCACTCACAACAATGGACAGATCATCAGGACAGAAGACAAACAGAGAAATATTGAGTCGAACAGAGATCATGAAACAAATGGACCTAACAGATATCTACAGAACATTTCATCCAAACACAAAGGAATACACCTTTTTCTCAGCACCCCACGGAACCTTCTCCAAAATCGACCACATAGTTGGTCACAAGGATAGTCTCAATAGATACAAGAAAATTGAAATAACCCCTTGTATTTTATCAGACCACCATGGAATAAAGCTGGTCTTCAACAGCAAAAGAATCAACAGAAAGCTTACACACACATGGAAATTGAACAGCTTCTTACTGGATGACCAATGGGTCAGGGAAGAAATAAAGAAGGAAATCAAAGACTTCTTAAAATCCAACGACAATGAAGACACAACATACCCAAACCTATGGGATACATTGAAAGCTGTGCTATGAGGAAATTTCATAGCACTAAGTGCTTTCAAAAAGAAAATTGTGACAGCTCATATTAGTGAAATAACAGCTAAGCTGGGTGAATTGGAAAAAAAAGAAACAAACACTCCAAAGAAGAACAGAAGGCAGGAAATCATCAAACTTAGGGCTGAAATCAACAACTTAGAATCAAAAAGAACTATACAAAGAATCAATGAAACCAGGAGTTGATTCTTTGAGAAAATCAACAAAATATACAGACCCCTCTCCAAATTAACTAAAAGGCAAAGGGAAAGAACACAAATCAACAAAATCAGAAATGAAAAGGGAGAAATAACAACAGACATTGAGGAGATCCAGAAAATATTCGGGCATTACTTTAAAAATCTATATTCCACTAAATTTGAAAACCTAAGCGAAATGGACAATTTCCTCGATAAATTCCACCTACCAAAACTAAATCAAAATTAGATTAACAGCTTAAACAGCCCAATAACACCCAAGGAAATAGAAACAGTCATTAATAATCTCCCAACCAAAAAAAGCCCAGGGCCAGATGGCTTTAGCACGGAATTTTACCGAACCGTCAACGAGGAACTAACACCATTACTTTTCAAACTCTTCCACCACATAGAAACAGAAAGAACACTGCCAAACTCATTCTATGAGGCCACTGTCATTCTGATTCCTAAACCACACAAAGACCCAACAAAGAAAGAGAACTTCAGAACAAACTCCCTCATGAACATAGATGCAAAAATACTTAATAAAATACTAGCAAACATAATTCAAGAACACATTAAAAGTATCATACACCATGATCAAGTAGGTTTCATCCCTGGAATGCAGGGATGGTTCAATATACGAAAGTCTATCAATGTAATTCACCACATAAACAAGATGAAAGAAAAAAAACACATGATAATCTCGCTAGATGCAGAAAAAGCATTTGACAAAATCCAACACCCCTTCATGCTAAAATTTCTGGAGAGAACGGGCATACAAGGACCATACCTAGAAATAACAAAGGCAATATAGAGCAAGCCAGTAGCCAACATCAAATTAAATGGAGAGAAGCTTGAAGCATTTACTCTAAACTCAGGGACAAGACAAGGATGTCCACTTTCACCATATCTCTTCAATATAGTACTTGAAGTCCTTGCTAGAGCAATAAGACAACTAAAGGAGATCAAAGGGATAAAAATTGGAAATGAAGAAGTCAAGTTATCCCTATTCACAGATGATATGTTACTATACATAAGCGACCCCAAAAACTCCACCAAAGAACTCTTACAGTTGATAAACAACTTCAGCAATGTGGCTGGATACAAAATTAACTCAAAAAAATCAGAAGCCCTTCTTTATACAACAAACAAATATACCGAGAAAGAAATAAGGGAAACAACCCCCTTCACAATAGCCACAAACAACATAAAATACCTGGGGTTAACTCTAACCAAGCATGTAATGGACCTATATAACAAGAACTTCAAGCCCCTGAAGAAAGAAATGGAAAAGGCCTTTAGAAGATGGAAAGATCTCCCATGCTGATGGATAGGTAAGATCAACATAATAAAATGGCTATCCTACCAAAAGCAATATATAGATTTAATGCATTTCCTATCAAAATACCAACACAATTCTTTATAGACCTGGAAAAAGCTATTCTCAACTTCATATGGAACAACAAAAAACCCAGAATAGCTAAATCAATCCTGTCCAATGAAAAAATATCTGGAGGTATCACCATCCCAGATTTCAAGCTGTACTACAGAGCAACAGTAATAAAAACAGCATGGTACTGGTATAGAAACAGACCAGTGGATCAATGGAATCGAATTGAAGACCCAAACATGGACCCACACACCTATGGCCATCTAATCTTTGACAAAGAAGCCAAAACCGCACAATGGAAGAAGGACAGCATCTTCAACAAATGGTGCTGGTCCAATTGGATGTCCACTTGCAAAAGAATGAAATTAGACCCATACCTATCACCTTGTACAAAACTCAATTCCAAGTGGATCAAAGACCTTAACATAATGCTGTCCACACTAAAGACACTAGAAGAAAAAGTAGGAGAAACCCTCGAACTCATTGGCACAGGTGACAACTTCCTGAACAGAACACCAACAGCTCAGGACCTGAGATCAACAATCAATAAATGGGACCTCATGAAACTGAAAAGCTTCTGTAAGGCAAAGGACACTGTCATTCGAACAAAACGGCAACCAACAGACTGGGAGAAAATCTTCACCAACCCCACCTCTGATAGAGGGCTATTATCTAAAATCTACAAAGAACTCAAGAAACTAAAAGCCAAGAAACCAAATAATCCAATCAAAAAATGGGAGATGGAGCTAAATAGAGAATTCACAAAGGAGGAATCCCTAAGGGCTGAGAGACACCTGAAGAAATGTTCAACATCCTTAATCATCAGAGAAATGCAACTCAAGACGACCCTGAGATTTCACCTAACACCTGTTAGAATGGCTAAGATAAAGAGCTCAAATGATAGTGCATGCTGGCGAGGGTGTGGAGAAAGGGGAACCCTACTCCATTGCTGGTGGGAATGCAGGCTTGTGCATCCACTATGGAGGTCTGTCTGGCGATATCTTAGAAAACTAGGAATAATTTTGCCTCAGGACCCAGCCATACCACTTCTGGGTATACACCCAAAGGACCTCTCACAGAGACATAGGGAAGTCTCCTCATCTATGTACATAGCAGCCTTATTTGTAATAGCTAGAAATTGGAAACAACCCAGATGTCTCTCAACTGAAGAATGGATTAAAAAATTTTGGTACATCTATACAATGGAATATTACTCAGCTATAAGAAACAATGAAATCATGCAATTTGCAACCAAATGGATGGATCTAGAGGAGCTCATCCTGAGTGAGCTAACCCAGTCTCAGAAGGATGCACATGGCATCTATTCACTTATAGTAGGATTTTAACTATATCGTAAGGATATCTGTACTACAACCAACACACCAAAAGGAACAAGGACATAATTTTTTTTTATCTTTTTCTTTTTCCTTCTTTTATTCTTTTTTCTTTTTCCTTTTCCCTTCTCTTTTTCCTTTCTTTTTTTTTGTTGATATTCTTTGTTTTTGTGGGTTTGTGTGTTTGTTGTTCTTTTTTTTTAGTATTCCCCCAGTAGCAATGAGACACCTTTCACTGGCAGTACTGCCTCGTAGGCCCCCGGAGAATGAAGAGGCTCTTGGCCCTCATATGACTCCTGATCTGTGGTGAGAGACTTTTAGGCAGGGACACTCCACCCCAGAGTAACAAGATGGAAGGGTCAGGGGGTAGAGCATGGGAGGGTGGGGCTGGGAATCGGGAAAAGAGGACAATATGATAAGGATGTAACCTGAAGCAACAAACAAATAAATTTACTGACTTAAAAAAAAAAAGGCAGGTGGCAGGGCTGAAACACTCTGAATGGAATAGAGGATACAGCCATTCGGCCTGGTTTTGCAGACCTCCAGGTATAGAGAAGACGTGGAGCTAAGGTGACATACAAGAGAATTGTGGTATTACCCCTTGCCTTTGACTTCATCGGAGACCGGGGGGAGGGGGGGAGCACCGTAGAGTTGGTGGTCTTATGTATTCTGGAGTCATACGGAGCGGGGTGGTGAGGGTGCATACTCTTCGTCCCACCATTCAAGAAGAGTACACCCTTGGTCCCAGCTCCCAGCACACTGGAGACAGAAACGGACAGATCCCGGAGCTCAGGGTCAGCCTGATGCTGGGCAAACTCTAAATAGAGAAAGACTTCGATCCAGGAGTGGTGGAACACATCTTTGATCCCTTCAGATGGGAAACACAGGTGTCTGATCCCAATAATTAGAGTTCAGAGACACACACATGGGATTTGGAGGGACCTAGGTTTGGAGGTTACTTACAAAAGGCCTTCTCGATGCAGGCAGATTGTCCTTTGGGATCTCAAAATATATACACTAGAGCTGGTTTGGCTCCAAGGTGACAGAATGATTTCTTCTTAATCCCGGATTGAAAGATAACTCTTTGTATGTTGTGGGAAGGCCAAATTTGCTTCAGGAGAAGAACTACCTCACCACACCCCCCCCCCAAAAAAAAAGAGGTCACTTGTCCCAGGGTTGGGATTTGGGCAGGGCTCTGTTCTTATCTTTCCAGGAGAATCGAAGTGTCCATTAGGGGTGGCAGGGGACGGCTGGACAGCGGAAACCTCAGCAGAGAGCAGAATCAGGCACCAAGGAGGACGAGTGACCCAGTTGATTCTGCCTGGCAGACTTCCTCAATAGCTGTCTCCATCGGGGGCCTGCAACCACCACGGCAATCCAATGTATCTGGGACCGTTCAGCTCTACACAATGCCCCGGCAGGAACCTCAGTGAAGCCTGCAAGATCAGCTTCTCCCTACAAACCCTTTAGGTCATCTAAACAGCTGAGAACAGAAGGACTGAACATAAAAGGAGTGCACTAACATTTTTAACCATTTTTTCCATTTGGGTTCGGGCCCCAAACAGGTCTGCTAGGACTCAAATCAGCAGGAAGTCACTTTAAGAGAGGGACGTCCCATGCCCAGAGGGTGGGGAAGGTGTTTCTCCGCCCTTCTTTTTTGGTTATTTGAAGGATAACTGAAAACTCCGATATTTAGGGGAAGAGATTACAAGCTGATAAATGGTCCTGTTTAATGGGTTTTGGAGGTTAGCCCCAGGGACTTCCTACTTTTCCTTTTCTGTATCCTTCTTCCTCTCCTATGTAGGAGTGCATAGGCTTGAGAAAAATGAGATATAGACATAGCACAGGAAGGTCCAAGAAGAAGAGGCAGATTATTGAATATGCCCTTATACCTTGTATATTGATACAAAATTAGTAGTTTGTTGGGCTAAAGTGGTATTGACCATTGTTTATTGTGCAAAAATAAGATTGTATTGGATTACATCGGTATTGATCTTTGTATATTGATACAAAATTAAGATTATATTTGGCCACAATGGTATTGACCCTTGTATATGGACGTAATATTAAGATTGTATTGGGCTACATAGGCATTGATCTTTGTATATTGATACATAATTAAGAGTATATTTAACCACAATTGAATAGATCTTTGTATATTGATACAAAATTAAAGGTAACGCTTCCTAATGGTATCATACCTAGATATACTTAAAAATAAAATGTGAAGCTCTGACCTCTTGATACCAACTGTCTAAAACGGTCTATGATAGTTAAGTAAAACAAACTCCTAGTCATGCAAACATGTCACTTTGTTAGCTACTATGACAGTCTATCACAGATATTCTCTAAACTACCCAGTAATCAAGTTGCTAAGAGACAAGCAACATTTGCTTATCTAAATACAAGAGATGGATAGGGCATCTTCAAAAACTCCAAGAGATCTGCAGAATATGGCATTTAAAGATGTTATCTTAAATTAAGATTTTTTTTTGATATCGAGACATATCAGTGCCTGACAGCACCCCCTATTCTACTCCAAGTAGAAGATAAGCATCGAAGAACCTCCACTGTAAGATGGTTGAATTAGTGGCAAACCTATCTCTTGGCATGAAAAACCCCTTGCACCAACTGCAGACAGATTGCTGTCCAAAAAGGACAAAACTTGGTAGCAGGGAAGTCGACAGCCTAAATCTGCCAAGACAGGGTAGGTAAGTCCTTCATAATCCCGGCTCTACAACAAATGTCTGTCAGAGAAACAGGACCCAAAGGCTGAAGACTGATGCAGGAATGTATGGAGAGAAAATGGGAACTGTCCAGGCAGTCATTGGTATGTCCTTTCTTAGTTTTGGAAGCTGCAGGCCCTGCACTTCCTATATAAGCAGATATATTTATCCCTCTCAGGTCTCTGAGTTGGTTGAAAAATAGACTGCTAGAGTCTCATAGTTAAATTTTGAGTTGTTTAGGAATCAAGAGGGTGTTATAGATCTAAGAAGATACTCTTAAAAGTGTGTTGCAAGTTAGTATGAATGTTGAGTCAGATATAGACCTTTAAACTCATGGATATGGTTAGATAGTAGAATGTTAAAGTCAGGGGCCAAATATGTATAAACTGGACATTGGGAAGGTATACCGGGCCATTTAACTCTCATAAATGTGACATACTTATATCTGTTGTTTTGTATAGTTCTTACTGTTATAAGAGAAGGAACCATCTGTTGGACTGAAAGGGGAAACTTCTGGGGGGAAGAGGGTGGAAGGGCGGGATAGGAAGGGGGAATAGGGAGGGGTTTGTGACTGAGATGTATGTTGAAGAAAAAAAATAAAGTATTTAAAAAAAAAAGCTCAAATGACAGCACATGCTGGCAAGGGTGTGGAGAAAGGGAAACCCTCATACATTGCTGGTGGGAATGCAGGCTTGTGCAACCACTATGGAGGTCAGTATGGCGATATCTTAGAAAACTTGGAATAGCTTTCTCTTAGGACCCAACCATACCACTTCTAGGTATACATCCAAATGACTCCTCACGGAATCATAATTTCCTCATCTGTGTTCATAGCAGCTTTATTTGTAATAGCTAGAAACTGGAAACAACCCATATGTCCCTCAACTGAAGAGTGGATTAAAAAACTGTGGTGCATCTACACAATATAATATTACTCAGCTATGAGAAACAATGAAATTATGCAACTTACAGCCAAGTGGATGGAACTAGAGAAGCTCATGCTGAGTGAGCTAACCCAGACTCAGAAGGATGCACATGCCATCTATTCTACATCAACGCACCAAAGGGAACATGAACATAGACTTTTTATTTATATATTTATATATTTATTTATGTTTTGTTTTTGTTTGTTGGTTGGTTGGTTTGTTGGTTTGTTTTTTAGTTTTCCCTCCATGGCAATGAGACACTTTTCACTGGTGGTGCTGCCTTGTAGGCTCCCAGTGTATGAGGAGGCTGTTGACCCTCATATGACTTCTGAACTGGGGTGAGGACCAGTCCAGAGGAGTGGGATAGAAGGGTTAGGGGGTAGAGAGTGGGAGGGTGGGTCTGGGAAGGTGGGAAAGATGACACTATGATGGAGATGTAACATGAAGCAACAAATTAATAAATTTAGTTATTAATAAAAAACCCTGTGGTACATCTATACAATGGAATACTACTCAGTCATTAAAAACAAAAAATTCATGCATTTTCAGTCAAATGGATGTAACTAGAGAAGCTCATTCTGAATGAGCTAACCCAGACTCAGAAGGCTGTACATGGCATCTATTCACTGATAATCGGATTTTAGCCATATAGTACAGAATAACTATACTACAACCAATGCACCAAATGGAACAGGAACATAGACTTTGCTACCTGTCAATGAGACACATTGCCCTAATGGTGCTGCCTTGCAGGCCCCCAGTTTATGAGGAGGCTCTTAGCCCTCATATGACTGATGGGGACTGATATGTAGGGACATTTCACTCCAGAGGAGTAGGATGGAAGGGATAGGGGGTTGACGGTGGGAAGGTGGGACTTGGAGTGGTGGGAAGAGGGCTCTGTGATGGAGATGTATCCTGAAGTAATAAATATTTTTTTAAAAATCTTAAGAAAATATATTTGAATGCTATTCTAAATACAGTAACCTGTAGGGGATTAGATAAATTAGATTTAGAAAATATATAGGGGTTTCTGATACTGTCTCTTAATTCGGGACATGAAGAGCATTATCAGCATGAAGTCAGGTAAGACTTAATAGACTGAAAAACAAGGTTGAAGTCAGGAAAAACAGGAAAGACTCAATAGACTGAAAAACAAGGTTGAAGTCAGGAAAACAGGAAAGACTTACTGGACTTGAAGAAACAAAGTATCTGGCCTGACATTGTTTTCAGCTGCTAAGTGGGCAGAGCCCAAATGAAGCTGAAACAGAGTTTCTCCTATTTAAGCACAGTGCATGGAGCCCAGAAAAAGAAGAGGCCCCTGATGCTAGAGAG
>CAJQZJ010015029.1:0-13017 GCA_907164525.1 Lophiomys imhausi
CCAGTCGTTCTGGCTCCCCAGCTAGGCTGACTATGCAGGCAGGGAGCCTCACCCACAACAGATGCCCACAGCCTCAGTTGCTGACTGCCTCAGATGCTTGGGTGCTAGGGTGAGTGACCCACTCGCCCCAGTATTTGTGGAGAACACACTGTCGCGGGCTCTGTTTGCAGGCAGTCTTGGCTCCTAATTGCTTTGCTGTGACTGGGTTAGGTCTCTGCCTCTCCGCTACAGTGCACACTGTGCCACCATGTTGGAAACTCCGGAAAAAAATAATCTCACTTACCTTTGCTCTTGTGGTGCGGCTGGAGTGCAGGCTGGATATCAGGCAGACAGGCGGGGCCGCTGGTCTGGGGCTGGAGCCGTGGGCTGGATCCGCTCCTGGACTAGATCTCTAGCCAGAGCTCCTCTCCAGACCGGTGACGGAGCTGGCTGATCTCAGGGTGGTGTTCCCGGGAACTGTGTGGGCTGTTTTACCTGGTGACAGGTCTCAATGTTCGCTGTGGGAATTCAGACACCGTCTGTGTTTCACTGTAGGCTAGGGGACCTCACATTCACTCCACCGTGACTAATCTCATTCACCTACTACTCAGATGCACTGCTCTATGGTCGGCGCCATCTTGCATCCTCTCCTCTCTACATATTTCTGAACCTCACTTTCCTATCCTGCCTCCTCAGATCATCTTAAAATGTCTGCCTGTGAATTCTGCCTCTCCTCTGACTGGTCTTGGAATTATATATACTCTACAAAATAGTATATTTTTCACCTGTCTCCTCTTGTCCAGAGCATGAACTGAAGGGGACTATTTCCTCTGATGTAAGGTCAGGCTTTTCCTTCATTGGATAGTAGGTCTCTGCCTCTGATGCATTCTCCTACTATTCATGCATGGATTCTGCCTTGCATAAACTCAGGGATACCTCTTTCTGATCAATCTGTCCACAAAGATTAAGGAGCCCACCTCACTGGCCACATTTTTTCCCCAGCTTATGCCTCTCAGCCAGAGCCTTCTCCAGAGCCTCTTCACTATTTCCTGAGTGGAATGGTATCTTTGCACATTGTGCCCAATAATCTATAAATCCGTGCCCATGCTACCTTGTTCATGATTCTGCATACCAGGATGCATTGCCCACCTGATTGATGACACCTAACCATCTCCTATGTGGTTCCTTGGACTCATTCCCATTTTGTGCCCAAGTGTATTCAGTTGTCCCCTTCCCTTGAATGAGTCCTTCACCTGAGTTCATTACAAAGTTCATGGAACAGCTACAATCGCAGTGGGAAGTGATTACAATGGGACATTGCTTAGGGACATGCCTACAAAGACACAGTTGACTCTCAATAGGTCATCTGGCTCACTCCTTCCCTTGTGGAACACTGTTGAAGAAAAAGCATGGGGCCTGAACAGAGTGGAGACAGGGCTGCTGACCACAGCACAGTCAGCAAGTAAAGCTTTGCTTGTGATGTGAGAAGACACCGAAAAGGAACATCCAAAAGTTACAAAGGACAAAATACCAACCCATAGATAATTATCCCAGACAATGTTGATAGCAGGAAAGGTGGGGTGTGTGTTAGTAGTCACTTAGGTGAATCAACATTATCCTAGGATCCAAAAAAATACCCAAAAGTATCTCATAGCTTTGTTCCACAAATCTTCCTATTCTGAACCTATTTCTGCTCTGTCCCTAGTGGTCAGTGTAGTTTTTGAAGCCCCACCTAAATCATCAGAGGAAGTCTATCTACGAATTAAAAAGACCAAGAAAAGAAAGAGGTGATACTACTGGTAGTGTCTATACTGTCCTAGTGGGTACTGTACTCGTAGAGGCATCAGGAACCTAAAAGCATCAGTGAGGCGAGCAGAGAAACAGATAGCCTTAGCCTCCAGTTCACATAATAACCAAATTCACCAGGATAAAGAATTGCTGTATCAAAGCCTTGTACAGTTGTCAGGGGGTGTTGAAAGGGGGGTGATTCAGGGAGGGCTTATGTAGGGAGTCCCTTGAGGTTTAGAAGGACAATGTTAGCAAGATATAAGGGTAGTTTGAGGTGCACATCCCAAGAAGGAAAGGAATCTGGAATCTGAAGGACCGATCAGAATATGTAGTCTCCAAGGAGGGTGACTTATGGTTACTATTGCTGTTATGAAACACTGTACAAAAGCCGCTTGGGGAGAAAAGGGGTTATTTGGCTAACATATATACTCAATCACAGACCATTGAGGGAAGCCAGTTCAGGAAGGCAAACAGTGAAGGAACCTAGGGTCAGTATTCTTTTGAGGCCATGGAGGATTGCTGCTGGCTGACTTGCTGGCAATGGAATGTACAGCCCACTTTTGGGTATTCTCACATCAATACTTGATTAAGAAAATATCCTACAAGCTTGTCTATGACCTGATCTTGTGGAGGCAATTTCTCATTTGAGAATCACTCATCTCAGAGAACCTTAGCTTGTGCAAAGTTGACAAAATAAAAAATAGCCAGCACTTAGGTCATGAGGGTGGAAGTAGAATGCATAGGTCAGGCCACAAAGGACCTAAGACCTAGTACAGACCTACTTCTAGGACTATGAATCCAGAGGCAATGACTTGTCAGGTAGGCATGTGTCAGTAGGGACAAGTACAGATGTCAGGGTATGTGTGAGCTCATTCCCAGCTTGTACTCTTCAATAACGACTGGCCTATAGGGCCAATGAGTCAAAAAACACATTGAAACCTAACTTGGAGCCTCTGGCCTAGTACTCGAGGAGGGATCTAGAACTCCAAGATCCCTTTGGATCCAGCTATGGCTTCCCTTTCAGACATTCCTAGTTCAGAATAGGTGCACAAGTTCCCAGGAATTTAAAGGGCATGGCCACTTGTATTGTCTTTCTTGTGTCCTCTCTGGCTTTTTATCCTCTCTACCTATGTCTGAACCTCACTTTTCTGCTCTGCTTCCTCAGATCACCCTAAAATGTCTTCCTGTGCATTCTGCCTCTCCTCTGTCCTGTCTGGGACTTGTATGTACTCTACGCCTTAGTATATGTTTCACCTGCCTTCTCTTATCCAGAGCATGAACTGAAGGGGACTATTTCCCCTGATGTAAAGTCAGGCTTTTCCTTCATTGGAAAGTATGTCTCTGCCTCCCATGCATTCTCCTACTATTGATGCACTGATTCCACCTTCTATAAACTCAGGGATACCTATATCTGACCAATTTGTCCACAAATATTAAGGAGCCCACCTCACTGGCCACATTTTTTTGACCCAGCTTCTGTCTCTCAGCCAGAGCCTTCTCCAGAGCCTCTTCACTATTTCCTGAGTGGAATGGTGGCTTTGCAGTTTGTGCCCATTAATCTATAAATCCGTGCCCATGCTACCTTGTTCATGATTCTGCATACCAGGATGCATTGCCCACCTGATTGATGACACCTAACCATCTCCTATGTGGTTCCTTGGACTCATTCCCATTTTGTGCCCAAGTGTATTCAGTTGTCCCCTTCCCTTGAATGAGTCCTTCACCTGAGTCCATTACAAAGTTCATGGAACAGCTACAATCGCAGTGGGAAGTGTATACAATTGGACATGCCTGCAAAGACACAATTGACTCTCAAGAGGTCATCTGGTTCACTCCTTCCCTTGTGGAAGACTGCTGAAGAAAAAGCATGGGGAGACAGGGCTGCTGAGCACAGCAGAGTCAGCAAGTAAAACTTTGCTTGTGATGTGAGAGGACACCAAAGGGTTACATCCAAATGTTACAAATGACAAAATAACAAATGATAGAAATTTGTCCCAGACATTGTTAATAGCAGGAAGTGTGTTAGTAGTCAAGCACCTAGGTCAGTCAACTGGATCCTAGGATCCCAGAAATACCCAACAGTGTCTCATAGCTTTGTCCCACAAATCTTCCTATTCTGAACCTATTTCTACTCTGTCGCTAGTGACCCCACCTACATTGTCAGAGGAAGAAATTCAAGTAATTGAAAAGATGAAGAAAGGAAAGTGGTGCTGCTAATGATAAAAAGTGTCTTTTATTTCCCCAGAGTGCACTGTCCACCTAGATGCATCAGTAACTTTAAAGCATCATAGAGGGAAGTAGAAAAACAGTTATCATGCCCTCCGATTCACGTGATAACAGAGCTTCACCATGATAAAGAATTGCTGTATCAAAGACTTGTATATTTCTCAGGGGATGTTCGAAGGAGGGTGGATGCAGGGAGGGCTTATGTAGGGATTCCCTTGAGGTTTGGAAGGACAATTTTACCAAGATATAAGGGTAATTTGAGGTGCATATCCCAAGATGGAATGGAATCTGGCATCTGAAGGACCAATCAGTATATGTAAAGTCTCCAAGGAGTGTAACTTAGCTACTATTGCTGTTATAAAAGACTGCAAAAATCCACTAGAGGAGAAATGGGATTATTTTGCTAACATACCCTGAATCACAGACCGTGAGGGAAGCCAATTCAGGAAGTCAAACATTTAAGGAACTTAGGGTCAGTATTGGTGCAGAGGCTATGGAGTATTGCTGCTGGCTGACTTGCTCGTTAAAGACATGTACAGCCCACTTGTGGGCCTTCTCACATCAATCACTGTTTAAGAAAATGTCCTAGAATCTTGCCAATGACCTGGTCTTGTGGAGATTATTTCTAATTTGAGACTTCCTCCTTTCAGATGACCTTAGCTTGTGTCAAGTTTACAAAAAAAAAAATAGTCAGGACTTATGACCTAAGTGAGGCCACAAGTAGCCTAAGAACTGTATTTTGGGCATGCAGAGCTATTTGCGTCAAAGAATATGGCATTGGCATCAAGAGTAAAGTGTGGACAGGTGAGGATGAGAGGTGAGGGTGAGGAAACATGGCCATGACAAATTCATTAATACTCAATACATGGGTAAGGACACATGCTGGAGGAAGAAAAATGATTATGCAGGAACTGTTTCCACATCAAGGTACTAAGGTCCCACAGGTCTGTGGTGCCATCCAAGTCAGAAATCACATCTCTACCTTGCCAAGGGTTTCTTCAGGTATGAGTTACTAGAGGAAATGACAATGCAACAGATACACACAGGAGACGAGGCCATATTTTGAGAAGTATGTCCCAGACTGATGACTCCTTTCATGTAATAAAGTCCTCGGGGGAAGTGGATGTAGGGAGGTAGAATAATTAGATTTAGAAAATATATAGGGGTTTCTGATACAGTCTCTCAATTCGGGCATGAAGATCAACTTGGCTGTGAGCGATTTAGCTTATCAGCTTGTGGAGAAACAAAGATGAAGTCAGGTGAAAACAGGAAACAGGAGACTTAATGGACTGAAAAACAAGGTTGAAGTCAGGAAAAACAGGAAAGACTTAAAGGACTAAAAAAAAAAAAAAACAAAGTATCTGGCCTGGCATTGTTTCCAGCTGCTAAGTGGGTGGAGCCCAAATTAAACTGAAACAGAGTTCCTCCTATTTAAGGACAGTGCATGGAGCCCCATCAAGAAGAGGCCTGATGCTAGAGAGCTCCGAGAGTAGTGCTGAAAAAAGTGCTGGCCATCAGTTCATGGCCAGATCTCCCTGAGGCAGAAAGAAGCTGGTGAGAAAAGAAAGCCTCAGTAAGACAACAAAAGGCCAAGGACTAAACCCTGTGGCTCAATTTTTGCCTAGAGGGGTTGGACCTGTCCGAACAGTGGCCTAAAGGAAACTGTGGCTGGCTTTAAGGACTCTGAGGCAGAGTGGCAGAGTTGCTGATGCAAAGGGGCTGGGGTCTCCCAGAGAGAAGAAAGCCTTAAGCCTTATTTAAGGTAAGACTGTTATAGCCAACTTAATGTGACGAAACTACATCAGAGATCCAGAAAAAGAACTGCTAAGTGCATTAAAGAATCTACCAAAGAGACTGTGTCGCTGACAACTGAGGACCTGCCCCAGAGATTGTATCCTTCTAAAAGGATAGGAAAATAATTGTCAATAGGTTTAGTGGATAGGTTAAACGGATTGTAGGAATGTATAGTTAAGAAATTGGGGATCCAAGATAGCGGCGGCCTGCGCGGACATATGTTGATTTCGGGGTCAACAGTCACAAGGCGGCAAGTGTTGCAGGATGCTGTACAAAGGGCATGACCCCTTCTAAATCTCACCCAGCTACACAGGGACCATGGAAGATCCCTGGGCAAGACATCCCTTCCCACTCTCGGACACGCTAGGAAGCTGCTGATCCTGGGAATCGGGATCATCCATCCCCCAACAGGAGAGAGACTCCCTGTAAGTTCCAACCTAATACCCAGCCAGCAGATTCAGAGCCCACGCAGAGATAATCCCCACCTTGCTGGGCACTCCCAGGTCTCACACAGATGATCCAATTATCTAGCGAAAGGTTGGGACCCTTGGAAGTGAGCATAGCTCTGCTGCAAAGTGCCTTCAGACCGCAGATCACAGTCTGTGACATCACTGACCTCCACAGCAACTAAACAAAAAGAAACACAAGAAAACCAGCTGTACCAAAATACTGGGAAATAACAACCCCTGGTCACTAATATCCATCAACATCAATGGACTCAACTCACCAATAAAAAGACACAAACTTACAGACTGGATCTGTAAACAAGACCCATCGTTTTCCTGTATACAAGAAACACACCGCACTATTGAAGATTAAACACTATCTCAGAGTAAAGGGCTGGGAAAAGGTTTTCCAAGCAAATGAACCCAGGAAACAAGCTGGAGTAGCCACCCTAATATCAAACAAAATAGACTTCCAATTAAAGTTAATAAAAAAAGACAGAGAAGGGCAATACATACTCATTAAAGGAAATATCCACCAAGAGGTCATCTCAATATTGAACATCTATGCCCCAAATACAAAGGGACCTACATTTATAAAAGAAACGCTTCTAAAACGTAAATGTCACATCGATCCAATCACTTTAATAGTGGGAGACTTCAACACCCCAACACAACTATGGAAAGATCATCAAAACAGAAGCCAAACAGAGAAATAATGAGTCTAACAGAGATCGTGAAACAAATGGACCTAACAGATATCTACAGAACGTTTCACCCAAACACAAAAGAATACACCTTCTTCTCAGCACCTCATGAAACCTTCTCCAAAATCGACCATATGGTTGGACACAAAGATAGCCTCAACAGATACAAGAAAATTGAAATAACCCTTTGTATCTTATCAGACCACCATGGAATAAAGCTGGACTTCAATAACAAAAGAATCAACACAAAGTCTACACTCACATGGAAATTAAACAACTCTTTACTAGAGGACCACTGGGTCAGGGGAGAAATAAAGAAGGAAATCAAAGACTTCTTAAAATCCAACGACAATGAAGACACAACATACCCAAACCTATGGGACACAATGAAAGCTGTGCTACGAGGACAGTTCATAGCACTAAGTGCCTTCAAAAAGAAAATTGTGACAGCTGATATTAGTGAATTAACAGCTAAACTGGGTGAACTGGAAACAAAAAGAAGCAAACACTCCCAAGAGGAGCAGAAGGCAGGAGATCATCAAACTTAGGGCTGAAATCAACAACTTAGAAACAAAAAGAACTATACAAAGAATCAATGAAACCAAGAGTTGGTTCTTCGAGAAAATCAACAAAATGGACAGACCCTTAGCCAAATTAACTAAAAGACAGAGGGAGAAAACACAAATCAACAAATTCAGAAATGAAAAGTGAGAAATAACAACAGACATTGAGGAAATCCAGAGAATATTTGGATGCTACTTTAAAAATCTATACTACACCAAATTTGAAAACTTAAGTGAATTGGACAATTTTCTTGATAGATTCCACCTACTGAAGCTAAATCAAGATCAGATAAACAGATTAAACAGCCCTATAATCCGAAAGGAAATAGAAACAGTCATTAAAAATCTCCCAACCGAAGGGGGCCAAGATGGCGGTGACCTACACTGACGCATTTTGAACGCGGGGGGGGAAAAAGAGCCATAAAAAACACAGAGTTATTGGGCACTGTGCAAAAACCGGAGGGGCTAGACCCTCCCGGGAACACTCACAGCTCCCAAGGGACTGTTAAAAGTCCCAGGGTAAGGATCTCTCCCCATCTCTCGCAGACACGGAAGCCACTAAACCCGGGATTCGGGAACTCCCATTTGGAGAGGTGCCTGGTAAGATCGATCCCAACTTACAGCAGGCAAAATCAGAGGCCACTTGGCCATAGCTCACTAGCCTATTGGACTCCCCACACCTCAGGTAGAACTTATATCCACTTAAAAAATTTTGCGAGATAGTGGAAGTCTTAGCAAGGAACAAACAGGGGGCTCAGCTGGTGGTCCGCAGCCGCTCGTGAAGCGGAGGGCGGGAGGTTCCGAGAGAGTGCGGGAAGCCGGGAACACAAAGGCGGGCAGGAGGGGCCGAATCCCGCACACTCACGGCAGCGTAGCTGGGGAGGGAGCCCGGCTGGCAGGGCCAAATCCCCGCGAACCCATGGCAGGACAACTGGGGAGAGAGTCAGGCGTGGGCGGGGCCAGAGACCCGCGCACCTACGGCTGAGCTGCTGGGGTGAGAGGACCACTCAGGCGGCCGGAGGATCCGGGGCTTGGTGCACCCACGGCCGAGCAGCCAAGGAGGAGGACCCGCGGCTGCGCAGACAGGGAGGGAATCAGGCACAGAGGCCAGGCCTGTGGCGAGAAGCCTAGTGAGAAACCAGAAATCGGGACCATAGCTGTATTCTGGAAAATCCAGACATATTAGGTGTGGAGCCAGACCCTGTCAGCCTCCATGACGACAAACAAAGCCCACAGAATCTGTGCCTGGGCAAACAGATCCATACCATCAGAACCATTACAGGCTGATAACTCAGAGTGCAACATAGAGAAGTCTGAATTGGGAGCAGTGAAACAATCCCGATCCATTACTCACAACCTGGGAATAGGCTGGACCAGCTCACAGTGCCTCAGGCGATTAAAACCACAGTGACCCTGAAATCCCCCTGTAAGCAACAACAGATAGCCAAGTAACTCGTCCCCTGCACCAAATCATCCACTGTGGATCCAAGCAAAGAAAACGACAAGAACAGACAGCTAAACGCATCCAATGGCCAAAGGTCAAAAAAAATAGAAATCAAGGAAATATGACTCCAACAAAGCAGAATTATCCTAGCTCATCCAATTCGGATGACCTCACACCAACAGAAACACATGAAAACGTTGACAATTCTGCATTATGGAAAGTGATAGAGTCCCTGCAAGAAGAACTTAA
Organism: Lophiomys imhausi; assembly: GCA_907164525.1. Classification (NCBI taxonomy): domain Eukaryota; kingdom Metazoa; phylum Chordata; class Mammalia; order Rodentia; family Muridae; genus Lophiomys; species Lophiomys imhausi. The sequence goes on from CAJQZJ010015029.1 coordinate 9,194, forward strand.
ATCTATGAAGGAATTCAAAGAAGCCACAATTCTACAACTCAAAACAAGGAACAACACCATTAAAGAGCTCCAAGCCAAGGTGACAGAGCTTGAACAGGAAAAGGAAAAAGTAATGAAAGATTTTCATACAAAAACAAGCAAGCTGGAGAAGGAAATGTACAAAACGAACAAAACCATACAAGACATGAAAATAGAAATAGAAACAATAAAGAAAACACAGTCAGAGTTAAAAGAGGAAGTTGAGAACCAAGGGAAGAGAACAGGAACTACGGATGTGAGTATCAAAAATAGGATGCAAGAGATGGAAGACAGGATCTCAGGCATGGAAGATTCAGTGGAAGAAATCAGTACAACATCCAAAGAAAATGAGAAGGCTAAAAAATCTCTCACCCACAACATCCAAGAAACCAAGGACTCAATGAAAAGACAGAACCTAAGAATTATAGGTATAGAGGAAAGAGAGGACTCCCTACTCCAAGGTCCAGGAAATATCTTCAACAAAATCATAGAGGAAAACTTCCCAAACCTGAAAAAAGAGATGCCAATAAAAATCCAAGAGGCTTACAGAACACCAAACAGATTAGACCAGAAAAGAAACTCCTCTCACCACATAATAATTGAAACACCAAATGTACAGAACAAAGAAAGAATATTAAAAGCTGTAAGAGAAAAAGGTCAAGTCACATACAATGGCAGACCCATCAGAATTACACCTGACTTCTCCTCAGAAACTTTAAAAGCTAGAAGGGCCTGGTCAGATATACTACAAGTCCTGAGAGATCATAGGTGCCCAGCCAGACTACTTTACCCAGCAAAACTCTCTATCAACATAGATGGAGAAAACAAGATATTCCATGACAAAATCAAATTTAAACAATATCTACCCACAAACCCAGCCCTACAGAAAATCCTAGAAGGAAAATCCCAACCCAGAGAAGAAAACTCCACCCAAGAAAACAAAGGGAATAGAAAACCCATCAGCAACTAAACCAAAAGAGGAACAGGACCACCGCCTATACCAAACTAATGGGAAATAACAACCCCAGGTCACTAATATCCATCAACATCAATGGACTCAACTCCCCAATAAAAAGACATAGGTTTACAGAGTGGATCCGCAAGCAAGACCCTTCCTTATGCTGTATACAAGAGACACATCTAACTACGAAAGATAGATACTGCCTCAGAGTAAAGGGCTGGGAAAAGGTTTTCCAAGCAAATGGACCCAGGAAGCAAGCTGGAGTAGCCATCCTAATATCAAACAAAACAGACTTCCAACTGAAGTTAATGAAGAAAGACAAAGAAGGGCACTATATACTCATTAAAGGGAATATTCATCAAGAGGAAATCTCAATACTGAACATCTATGCCCCAAATACAAAGGCACCTACTTTCGTAAAAGAAACACTTCTAAAACTTAAAGCTCACATCGATCACAACACATTAGTAGTGGGAGACTTCAACACCCCACTCACAACAATGGACAGATAATCAAGACAGAAGACAAACAGAGAAATATTGAGTCTAACAGAGATCATGAAACAAATGGACCTAACAGATATCTACAGAACGTTTCACCCAAACACAAAGGAATACACCTTTTTCTCAGCACCCCATGGAACCTTCTCCAAAATCGACCACATAGTTGGTCACAAGGATAGTCTCAATAGATTGAAGAAAATTGAAATAACACCTTGTATCTTATCAGACCACCACGGAATAAAGCTGGTCTTCAACAGCAAAAGAATCAACAGAAAGCCTACACACACATGGAAATTGAACAGCTCCTTACTGGATGACCACTGGGTCAGGGAAGAAATAAGGAAGGAAATCAAAGACTTCTTAAAATCCAACGACAATGAAGACACAACATACCCAAACCTATGGGATACATTGAAAGCTGTGCTACGAGGAAAGTTCATAGCACTAAGTGCTTTCAAAAAGAAAATTGTGACAGCTCATATTAGTGAACTAACAGCTAAGCTGGGTGAATTGGAAAAAAAAGAAACAAACACTCCCAAGAAGAGTAGAAGGCAGGAAATCATCAAACTTAGGGCTAAAATCAACAACTTAGAATCAAAAAGAACTATACAAAGAATCAATGAAACCAAGAGTTGGTTCTTTGAGAAAATCAACAAAATAGACAGACCCCTAGCCAAATTAACTAAAAGGCAAAGGGAACGAACCCAAATCAACAAAATCAGAAATGAAAAGGGAGAAATAACAACAGACATTGAGGAGATCCAGAAAATATTCGGGCATTACTTTAAAAATCTATATTCCACTAAATTTGAAAACCTAAGCGAAATGGACAATTTCCTCAATAAATTCCACCTACCAAAACTAAATCAAAATCAGATTAACAGCTTAAACAGCCCAATAACACCTAAGGAAATAGAAACAGTCATTAATAATCTCCCAACCAAAAAAAGCCCAGGGCCAGATGGCTTTAGCACGGAATTCTACCGGACCTTCAAAGAGGAACTAACACCATTACTTTTCAAACTCTTCCACCACATAGAAACAGAAAGATCACTGCCAAACTCATTCTATGAGGCCACTGTCATTCTGATTCCTAAACCACACAAAGACCCAACAAAGAAAGAGAACTTCAGACCAATCTCCCTCATGAACATAGATGCAAAAATACTTAATAAAATACTAGCAAACCGAATTCAAGAACACATCAAAAGTATCATACACCATGATCAAGTAGGCTTCATCCCTGGAATGCAGGGATGGTTCAATATACGAAAGTCTATCAATGTAATTCACCACATAAACAAGATGAAAGAAAAAAACCACATGATAATCTCGCTAGATGCAGAAAAAGCATTTGACAAAATCCAACACCCCTTCATGCTAAAAGTTCTGGAGAGAACGGGCATACAAGGACCATACCTAGAAATAATAAAGGCAATATACAGCAAGCCAGTAGCCAACACCAAATTAAATGGAGAGAAGCTTGAAGCATTTCCTCTAAACTCAGGGACAAGACAAGGATGTCCACTTTCACCATATCTCTTCAATATAGTACTTGAAGTCCTTGCTAGAGCAATAAGACAACTAAAGGAGATCAAAGGGATAAAAATTGGAAATGAAGAAGTCAAATTATCCCTATTCGCAGATGATATGTTAGTATACATAAGCGACCCCAAAAACTCCACCAAAGAACTCTTACAGCTGATAAACAACTTCAGCAAGGTGGCTGGATACAAAATTAACTCAAAAAAATCAGAAGCCCTTCTTTATACAACAAACAAATATACCGAGAAAGAAATAAGGGAAACAACCCCCTTCACAATAGCCACAAACAACATAAAATACCTGGGGGTAACTCTAACCAAGAATGTAAAGGACCTATATAACAAGAACTTCAAGCCCCTGAAGAAAGAAATGGAAGAGGCCTTTAGAAGATGGAAAGATCTCCCATGCTCATGGATATGTAAGATCAACATAATAAAAATGGCTATCCTGATCCAGCCTGCACTCGAGCCGCAACACAAGAGCAAAGGTAAGTGAGATTTTTTTTTTCCGGAGTTTCCAACATGGTGGCACAGCGTGCACTGTAGCGGAGAGGTAGAGACCTAACCCAGTCACAGCAAAGCAATTAGGAGCCAAGACTGCCTGCAAACAGAGCCCACAACAGTGTGTTCTCCACAAATACTGGGGCAGGTGGGTCACTCACCCTAGCACCCAAGCATCTGAGGCAGTCCGCAACAGGCGCACTGAGGCCGGCATATGTTGTGGGTAGAGCTCCCTGCCTGCTTAGTCAGTCTAGCTGGGGAGCCAGAACGACTGGGTCAGTGAGAGGAGAACACAGA
>CAJQZJ010015030.1:0-24662 GCA_907164525.1 Lophiomys imhausi
TTGTGTCTACTGGTGGTGTCAACAAACCTCTTAGTATGGGCATTAGTACGCAATGGAAGCATTCGTGACTAGTAGTTGTGGTAAAAAGTGTGTTCAAGTTACATGTTTTACGAACCTCCAGGAAATCCCTCAGTTTCCAGATATGTACATCTCACGTCCCAAGCATTCTTCAGTGATTCACTAACAGCCATACTTTTCCTTGTATGAGAAATCAAAGTAGACGTTCGTTTTACTAGGAGGCCTTAAGAAGCACTTCTGATAGTGAAGATAGTTCGTCTGTGAAGAACATACACACATGGTATTAATTCTCAATATACCTGATGTATGTGCATTCCTACCGTGTTTTCAGACATGTTTACTTACCAGATAAATAGAACTTCACTAGTTGTTGTATCTAATGGTGTTGTCAAAAAACAGCTTAGAATGTGTATTAGTACACATTGGAGGCATACGCCACTAGTAATTGTGGTAAAAAGTGTGTTCAAGATACATGTTTTACGAACCTCCAGGAAATCCCTCAGCTTCCAGATATGTTCACATCACGTCCATAACGTATTTCAGTGACACACCAACAGCCATACTTTTCTTTGTGTAAGAAATCAAAGTAGACGTTCGTTTTACAACAAGGCCTTAAGAAGCATTTCTGAGAATGAAAATAGTACGTCGTTGAAGAAGGTACACAAATGGTTTTAATTCTAAACATACCTGATGAATGTACATTCCTACCATGTTTTCAGACATGTTCACTTACCAGAAAAAGAGAACTTCACTAGTTGTTGTGTCTACGTGTGGTGTCAAAGAACAGTTTAGAATGTGTATTAGTACACAGTGGAAGCATTCGGGACTAGTGTTTGTGGTAAAAAGTGTGTCCGAGTTACATGTTTTACGAACCTCCAGGAAATCCCTCAGCTTCCAGATATATTCACATCACGTCCCTAACGTATTTCAGAGACACACTAACAGCCATACTTTTCCTTGTGTGAGAAATCAAAGTAGACGTTCGTTTTAGTACGAGGCCTTTAAGAAGCAGTTCTGAGAGTGAAGATAGTTCGTCTTTGAAGAAGGTACACACATGGTTTCAATTCACAATATACCTGATGAATGTGCATTCCTACTGTGTTTTCAGATATGTTTACTTACCAGATAAAGAGAACTTCAATAGTTGTTGTGTCTACTGGTGGTGTCAAAAGAACATCTTAGAATATGTATTATTACACATTGGAAGCATTCGTGACTAGTAGTTGTGGTAAAAAGTGTGTTCTAAGCTGGGCAGTGGTGGCGCACGCCTTTAATCCCAGCACTTGGGAGGCAGAGGCAGGCGGATCTTTGCGAGTTCGAGGCAGCCTGGTCTACAAAGTGAGTCCAGGACAGCCAGTACTACACAGAGAAAAAAACAAAAAAAAAGTGTCTCGAATAACCAAAAAAAACAGGGTTCTACTTACATGTTTTACGAACCACCGGAAAATCCCTCAGCTTCCAAATATATTCACCTCACGTCCCTAACATTTTTCAGTGACACACCAACAGCCATACTTTTCTTTGGGTAAGAAATCAAAATAGACGTTCGTTTTACAACAAGGCCTTAAGAAGCAGTTCTGAGAGTGAAGATAGTTCACCTTTGAAGAAGGTACACACATGGTTTTAATTCTCAATATAACTGATGAATGTACATTCCTACCGTGTTTTCAGACATGTTCACTTACCAGATAAAGAGAATTTCACTAGTTGTTGTGTCTACGTTTGGTGTCAAAGAACAGCTTAGAATGTGTATTAGTATGCAGTGGAAGCATTCGGGAGTAGTGATTGTGGTAAAAAGTGTGTCCAAGTTACATGTTTTCCGAACCTCCAGGAAATCCCTCAGCTTCCAGATATGTTCACATCACGTCCCTAACATATTTCAGTGACACACTAACAGCCATACTTTTCCTTGTGTGAGAAATCAAAGTAGACTTTCGTTTTACTAGGAGGCCTTTAAGAAGCAGTTCTGAGAGTGAAGATAGTTCGTCTTTGAAGAAGGTCAACACATGGTTTTAATTCTCAATATACCTGATGTGTTTTCAGACATGTTTACTTACCAGATAATGAAAACTTCACTAGTTGTTGTGTCTACTGGTGGTGTCAAAAGAACAGCTTAGAATATTTATTAGTATGCAGTGGAAGCATTCGCCACTGGTAATATTGGTAAAAAGTGTGTTCAAGTTACATGTTTTACGCACCTCTGGAAAATCCCTCAGATTCCAGATATGTTCTCCTCCCGTCCCTAACCTATTTAAGTGACACACCAACAGCCATACTTTTCCTTGTGTGAGAAATCAAAGTAGACGTTCGCTTTACCACAACACCTTAAGAAGCAGTTCTGGGAGTGAAGATAGTTGGTCTTTGAAGAACATACACACATGGATTTAATTCTCAATATACCTGATGAATGTGCATTCCTACCTTGTTTTCAGACATGTTCACTTACCAGATAAAGAGAACTTCACTAGTTGTTGTGTCTACTGGTGGTGTCAACAAACCTCTTAGTATTGGTGTTAGTACGCAGTGGAAGCATTCACGACTAGTAGTTGTGGTAAAAAGTGTGTTCAAGTTACAAGTTTTACGCATCTCCGGGAAATCCCTCAGCTTCCAGATATGTTCACCTCACGTCCCAAACATATTTCAGTGATTCACTAACAGCCACACTTTTCCTTATGTGAGAAATCAAAGTAGATGTTCGTTTTACTACAAGAACTTTAAGAAATAGTTCTGAGAGTGAAGATAGTTCGTCTTTGAAGAAGGTACACACATGGTTTTCATTCTCAATATACCTAATGAGAGTGCATTCCTACCGTGTTTATAGATAAGATTCTTAGCAGATGAAGAGAACTTCAGTAGTTGTTGTGCCTACTGGTGGTGTCAAGGAACTGCTTAGAATGTGTACTAGTATGCAGTGGAAGGATTCGCGACTAGTGTTTGTGGTAAAAAGTGTGTTCAAGTTACAGGTTTTACGAACTTCCGGGAAATCCCTCGGCTTCCAGATATGTTCACATCATGTTCCTAAAATATTTCAGTGACACACTAACAGCCATACTTTTCCTTTGTGAGAAATCAAAGTAGATGTTCGTTTCACTAGGAGGCCTTAAGAAGCAGTTCTGACAGTGAAGATAGTTCGTCTTTGAAGGACATACACACATGGTTTTAATTCTCAATATACCTGATGAATGTGCATTCCTACCGTGTTTTCAGACATGTTCACTTACCAGATAAAGAGAACTTCACTAGTTGTTGTGTCTACTGGTGGTGTCAACGATCCACTTAGAATGTGAAATAGTACACAGTGTAAGCATTCGGGACTAGCAGTTGTTGTAAAAAGTGTGTTCAAGTTACATGTTTTATGAACCTCCAGGAAATCCCTCTGCCTCCAGGTATGTTCACCTTATGTCCCTAACATATTTCAGTGACACCTTAACAGCCATAATTTTCCTTGTGTGAGAAATCAAAATAGACATTCGTTTTACTACGAGGCCTTTAAGAAGCAGTTCTGAGAGTGAAGATAGTTCGTCTTTGAATAAGGTGCACACATGCTTTTAATTCTCATTATACCTGATGTGTTTTCAGACATGTTCACTTACCAGATAAAGATAACTTCACTAGTTGTTGTGTCTACCGGTGGTGTCAAAAGAACCCATTAGAATGTGTATTAGTACACAGTGGAAGCATTCGCGACTAGTAGTTGTGGTAAAAAGTGTGTTCTAAGCTGGGCAGTGGTGGCGCACGCTTTTAATCCCAGCACTTGGGAGGCAGAGGCATGCGGGTCTTTGCGAGTTCGATGCCAGCCTGGTCTACAAAGTGAGTCCAGGACAGCCAGGACTACACAGAGAAACTCTGTCTCGAAAAAAAAAAAAAAAGGGTGTCCTAGTTACATGTTTTACGAACCTCCGGGAAATCCCTCAGCTTCCACATATATTCACCTCACGTCCCTAAAATATTTCAGTGACACACTAACAGCCATTCTTTTCCTTGTGTGAGAAATCAAAGTAGACGTTCGTTTTACTACGAGGCCTTAAGAAGCAGTTCTGAGAGTGAAGATAGTTCATCTTTGAAGAAGGTACACACTTGGTTTTAATTCTCAATATACCTGATGAATGTGCATTCCTACCGTGTTTTCAGACATGATTGCTTACCAGATTAAGAAAACTTCATTAGTTGTTGTGTCTACTGGTGGTGTCAAAAGAACAGCTCAGAATGTGTATTAGGAAACAGTGAAAGCATTCGCCACTAATAATTTTGGTAAAAAGTGTGTTAAAGTTACATGTTTTATGAACATCCGGGAAATCCCTAAGCTTCCAGATATGTTCACATCGCATCCATGACATATTTCAGTGACACACCAACAGCCATATTTTTCCATTTGTGAGAAATCAAAGTAGTCGTTCATTTTACTAGGAAACCTTAAGAAGTAGTTCTGAGAGTGAAGATAGTTCATCTTTGAAGAATATACACATATGGTTTTAATTCTCACATACCTGATGAATGTGCATTCCTGCCTTGTTTTCAGACATGTTCACTTACCATATAAGGAGAACTTCACTAGTTCTTGTGTCTACTGGTGGTGTCAACAAACCTCTTAGTATGGGTATTAGTACGCAGTGGAAGCATTCGTGACTAGTAGTTGTGGTATGTGTGTTCAAGTTACACGTTTTACGAACCTCTGGAAAATCCCGCAGCTTCCAGATATGTTCAATTCACATCCCAAACATATTTCAGTGACTCACTAACAGCCATACTTTTACTTGTGTGAGAAATCAAAGTAGATGTTCGTTTTACTATGACGCCTTTAAAAGCAGTTCTGAGAGTGAAGATAGTTTGTCTTTGAAGAAGGTGCACACATGGTTTTAAGTCTCAATATACCTAATGTGTTTTCAGACATGTTTACTTACCAGATAAAGAAAACTTCACTAGTTGTTGTGTCTACGGGTTGTTTCAAAAGAACAGCTTAGAATGTGTATTAGTACGCAGTGGAAGCATTCGCCACTAGTAACTTTGGTAAAAAGTGTGTTCAAGTTACATGTTTTACGAACTTACAGGAAATCCCTCAGCTTCCAGATATGTTCACCTCACATCCCAAACATATTTCAGTGATTCACTAACAGCCATAGTTTTCCTTGTGTGAGAAATGAAAGTAGAGGTTCGTTTTACTAGGAGGCCTTAAAAAGCACTTCTGAGAGTGAAGATAGATCGTCTGTGAAGAACATACACACATGGTTTTAATTCTCAATACACCTGATGAATGTGCATTCCTACCGTGTTTTCAGACATGTTCACTTACCAGATAAAGAGAACTTAACTAGTTGTGTCTACTGGTGGTGTCAACGAAAAGCTTTGAATGTGTATTAGTACACAGTGTAAGCTTTTGTGACTAGTAGTTTTGGTAAAAATGTGTTCAAGTTACACGTTTTACGAACCTCTGGGAAATCCCTCAGCTTCCAGATATGTTCACATAACGTCCCTAACATTTTTCAGTGACACACCAACAGTCATACTTTTCCTTGTGTGAGAAATCAAATTAGACATTCGTTTTACTACAAGGCCTTAAGAAGCAGTTATGAGAATGAAAATAGTTCGTCTTTGAAGAAGGTACACACATGGCTTTAATTCCCAACATACCTGATGAATGTACATTCCTCTCGTGTTTTCAGACATGTTCACTTAACAGATAAAGAGAACTTCACTAGTGGTTGTGTCGACGGGTGGTGTCAAAGAACAGCTTAGTATGTGTATTAGTATGCAGTGGAAGCAAGCATTCGGGACTAGTAATTGTGGTAAAAAGTGTGTTCAAGTTACATGTTTTACTAACCTCCGGGAAATCCCACAGCTTCCAGATATGTTCACATCACGACCCTAGCATATTTCAGTGACACACTAACAGCCATATTTTTCCTTCTGTGAGAAATCAAAGTAGACATTCATTTTACTACGAGGCCTTTAAGAAGCAGTTCTGAGAGTGAAGATAGTTCGTCTTTGAAGAAGGTGCACACATGATTTTAATTCTCAATATACCTGGTGTGTTTTCAGACATGCTTACTTACCAGATAAAGAGAATTTCACTAGTTGTTGTGTCTACTGGTGGTGTCAAAAGAACAGTTCGAATGTGTATTAGTACGCAGTGGAAGCATTCGGCACTAGTAATTTTGGTAAAAAGTGTGTTCAAGTTACATGTTTTACAAACCTCCAGGAAATCCCTCACTTTACAGATATATTCACATCATGTCCCTAACATATTTAAGTGACACACCAACAGACATACTTTCCTTGTGTGAGAAATCAAAGTAGATGTTCGTTTTACTAGGATGCCTTAAGAAGTAGTTCTGAGAGTGAAGATAGTTCGTCTTTGAAAAACATACACACATGGTTTTATTTCTCAATATACCTGATGAATGTGCATTCCTACCTTGTTTTCAGACATGTTCACTTACCAGATAAAGAGAACTTCACTAGTTGTTGTGTCTACGGGTTGTTTCAAAGAACAGCTTAGAATGTGTATTAGTACGCAGTGGAAGCATTCGCCACTAGAAATTTTGGTAAAAAGTGTGTTCAAGTTACATATTTTACGAACTTACAGGAAATCCCTCAGATTCCATATATGTTCACCTCATGTCCCTATCATGTTTAAGTGACACACTAACAGCCATACTTTTCCTTGTTTGAGAAAGCAAAGTAGACGTTCGTTTTACTAGGATGCCTTAAGAAGCACTTCTGAGAGTGAAGATAGTTCCTCTTTGAAGAACATACACACATGGTTTTAATTCTCAATATACCTGATGAATGTGCATTCCTACCTTGTTTTCAGACATTTTCACTTCCCAGATAAAGAGAAATTCACTAGTTGTTGTGTCTACTGGTGGTGACAACAATCCTCTTAGTATGGGTATTAGTACGCAGTGGAAGCATTCGCGACTAGTAGTTCTGGTAAAAATTGTGTCGAAGTTACAGGTTTTACGAACTTCTGGGAAGTCCCTCAGCTTCCAGATATGTTCAAAACACATCCCTAACATACTTCAGTGACACACCAACATCCATACTTTTCCTTGTGTGAGAAATCAAAGTAGAAGTTCTTTTTACTACGAGGCCTTAAGAAGCAGTTCTGAGAGTGAAGATAGTTTTTCTTTGAATCAGGTACACACATGGTTTTAATTCTCAATATAACTGATGAATGTGCATTCCTACCATGTTTTCAGACATGGTTACTTACCAGATAAAGAGAAATTCACTAGTTGTTGTGTCTACTGGTGTTGTCAACAGAAGCCCTTGGAAGGTGTATTAGTACGCAGTGCAAGCATTCGGGACTAGTGGTTGTGATAAAAAGTGTGTTCAAGTTACATGTTTTACGAACTTCCGGGAAATCCCACATCTTCCAGATATGATCACCTCACGTCCCTAACATTTTTCAGTGACACACTAACAACCATACTTTTCCTTGTGTGAGAAATCAAAGTAGACTTTCGTTTTACTACAAGGCCTTAAGAAGCAGTTCTGAGAGTGAAGATAGTTCGTCTTTGAAGGACATACACACATGGTTTTAATTCTCAATACACCAGATGAATGTGCATTCCTAACATGTTTTCAGACATGTTTACTTACCAGATAAAGAGACCTTCACTAGATGTTGTGTCTACTGCTGTTGTCAAAAGAACAGCTAAGAATGTGTATTAATATGTAGTGGAAGCATTCGGGACTAGTAGTTGTGGTAAAAAGTGTGTTCAAGTTACAGGTTTTACGAACCTCCGAGAAATCCCTCAGCTTCCAGATACGTTCACATCATGTCCCTAAAATACTTCAGTGACACACTAACAGCCATACTTTTCCTTTTGTGAGAAATCAAAGCAGACATTCGTTTCTCTATGAGGCCTTAAGAATCAGTTCTGAGAGTGAAGATAGTTTGTCTTTGAAGAAGGAACACACATGGTTTTAACTCTCAATATACCTGATGAATGTGCATTCCTACCGTGTTTTCAGACATGTACAATAACCAGATAAAGACAACTTCACTAGTTGTGTCTACAGGTGGTGTCAACGAACCTTTTGAATGTGTATTAGTACGCAGTGTAAGCTTTCGGGACTAGTAGTTGTGGTAAAAAGTGTGTTCAAGTTACACGTTTTACGAACCTACGGGAAATCCCTCAGCTTCCAGATATGTTAACATAACGTCCCTAACATATTTCAGTGACACACCAACAGCCATAATTTTCCTTGTTTGAGAAATCAAAGTACACGTTCGTTTTACTACGAGGCCTTAAGAAGCAGTTCTGAGAGTGAAGAAAGTTCGTCTTTGAATCAGGTACACACATGGTTTTAATTCTCAATATACCTGATGAATGTGCATTCCTACCGTGTTTTCAGACATGTTTACTTACCAGGTAAATAGAACTTCACTAGTTGTTGTGTCTACTGGTGGTGTCAAAAGAAGAGCTTAGATCGTGTATTAGTACGCAGTGGAAGCATTCGCTACTAGTAGTTTTAAAAAGTGTGTTCAAGTTACATGATTTACACCCTCCAGGAAATCCCTCAGCTTCCATATATGTTCACATCACGTCGCTAACATATTTCAGTGACACGCTAACAGCCATACATTTGCTTGAGTTAGAAATCAAAGTAGACGTTCGTTTTACTGCGAGGCCTTCAGAAACTATTCTGAGAGTAAAGATAGTTCGTCTTCGAAAAACATACACACATGGTTATAATTCCCAATATACCTGATGAATGTGCATTCCTACAGTGTTTCCAGGCATGTTACCTTTAAAGATAAAGACTTCACTAGATTTTGTGTCTACTGGTGGTATCAGAAGAACAGCTTAGAATGTGTATTAGTGCGCGGTGGAAACATTCGCGACTACTAGTTGTGGTAAAAAGTGTGTTCAAGTTACATGTTTTACGAACCTCCAGGAAATCCCTCACTTTACACACATATGTATTCACATCATGTCCCTAACATACTTCAGTGACACACTAACAGCCATACTTTTCCTTGTTTGAGAAATCAAATTAGATGTTCGTTTTACTACGAGGCCTTAAGAACAGTTCTGAGAGTGAAGATAGTTCGTCTTTGAAGAACTTACACACATGGTTTTAATTCACAATATACCTGATGAATGTGCATTCCTACTGTGTTTTCAGGCATGTTTACCTCCAAGAGCAAGAGAACATCACTAGTTGTTTTGTCTACTGGTGTTGTCAAAAGAACAGCTTAGAATGTGTATTAGTGCACAGTAGAAACATTCGCGACATGTAGTTGTGGTGAAAAGTGTGTTCAAGTTACATGTATTACAAACATCCAGGAAATCCCTATCCTTCCAGATATGTTCACATCACGTCCCTAACATATTTTAGTGACACACTAACAGCCATACTTTTCCTTGTGTGAGAAATAAACGTAGACATTCGTTTTACTACAAGGCCTTAAGAAACAGTTCTGAGAGTGAAGATAGTTCCTCTTGGAAGAACTTACACCCATTGTTTGAATTCACAATATACCTGATGAATGGTCATTGCTACAGTGTTCCAGGAATGATTATTATCAGATAAAGAGAACTTCAATAGTTGTTGTGTCTACTGGTGGTATCAAAAGAACAGCTTAGAATGTGTATTAGTGTGCAGTAGAAACATTCCTGACTAATAGTTGTGGTAAAAAGTGTGTTTAAGTTACATGTTTTACGAACCTCCAGGAAATGCATCACTTTACAGATATATTCATATCATGTCCTTAACATACACATGTGACGCACTAACAGCCATACTTTTCCTTGTGTGAGAAATCAAAGTAGACGTTCATTTTACTACAAGGCCTTAAGAAACATTTCTGTGAGTGAAGATAGTTGGTCTTTGAAGAACGTACACACATGGTCTTAAATTTCAATATACCTGATGAATGTGCATTCCTACAGTGTTTCCAGGCATGTTTACTTCAAAGATAAGGAGAACTTCACTAGTTATTGTGTCCACTGCTGGTGTGAAAAGAACAGCTTAGATGTGTATTAGTGCGCAGTGGAAGCATTCGTGACTAGTAGTTGTGGTAAAAAGTGTGTTCAAGTTACATGTTTTACGAAGGTCCAGGAATTCCCACACCTTCCAAATATGTGCACATCACATCCCTAACATACTTCAGTGACACACTAACATCCATAATTTTCCTTGTGTGAGAATTCAAAGTAGAAGTTCGTTTTACTACGAGGCCTTAAGAAACAGTTCTGAGAGAGAAGATAGTTCGTTTTGAAGAACATTCACACATGGTTTTAAATCTCAATATACCTGACGAATGTGCATTCCTGCCTTGTTTTCAGGCATGTTTACTTACCAGATGAAGAGAACTTCACTAGTTGTTGTGTTTACTGCTTGTGTTAAAACAACAGCTTAGAATGTCTATGAGTACGCACTGGAAACATTCGCAATTAGTAGTTGTAGTAAAAAGTGTGTTCAAGTTACATGTTTTACGAACCTCCAGGAAATCCCTCACTTTACAGATATATTCACATCATTTCCCTAACATACTTCAGTGACACACTAACAGCCACACATTTCCTTGTGTAAGAAATCAAAATAGATGTTCGTTTTTCTACGAGGCCTTAAGAAACAGTTCTGAGAGTGAAGATAGCTCGTCTTTGAAAAACTTACACACATGGTTTTAATTCAGAATATACCTGATGAATGTGCATTCTACCATGTTTTCAGGCATGTTTACCTACAAGACAAAGAGAACGTCACTAGATGTTGTGTGTCCTGGTGGTATCAAAAGAACAGCTTAGAATGTGTATTAGTGTGCAGTGGGAGCATTCGCGACTAGTAGTTGTGGTAAAAAGTGTGTTAAAGTTACATGTTTTACGAACGTCCGGGAAATCCCTCACCTTCCAGATATGTTCACATCACATCCCTAACATATTTCAGTGACACACTAACAGCCAAACGTTTCCTTGTGTGAGAAATCAAAGTAGACGTTCGTTTTACTACAAGGCCTTAAGAAACAGTTCTCAGAATGAAGATAGCTAGCCTTTGAAGAACTTACACACATGGTTTTAATTCAGAATATACCTGATGAATGTGCATTCTACCGTGTTTTCAGGCATGTTTACCTACAAGACAAAGAGAACGTCACTAGATGTTGTGTGTCCTGGTGGTATCAAAAGAACAGCTTAGAATGTGTATTAGTGTGCAGTGGGAGCATTCGCGACTTGTAGTTGTGGTAAAAAGTGTGTTCAAGTTACATGTTTTACGAACCTAAAGGAAATCCCTCACTTTCCAGATATACTCACCTCATATCCCTAACATACTTCAGTGACACACTAACAGCCATACTTTCCCTTGTGTGAAAAATGAGAGTAGTCGTTCATTTTACTATGCGGCCTTTAGAAACAGTTCTAAGAGTGAACATAGTTCGTCTTTGAAGAATGTACACACATGGTTTTAATTCACAATATACCTGATGAATGTTCATTCTTACCGTGTTTTCAGGCATGATTACTTACCAGCCAAAGAAAACTTCACTAGTTGTTGTGTTTACTGCGGGTGTCAAAAGATCAGCTTAGAATGTATATTAGGACGCACTGGAAGCATTCGCGAGTATCAGTTGTGGTAAAAAGTGTGTTCAAGTTACATGTTTTACGAAACTCAAGGAAATCCCTCACTTTCCAGTTATACTCACCTCATGTCCTAACATACTTCAGTGACACACTAACAGCCATACTTTTCCATGTGTGAGAAATCAAAGTAGACGTTCGTTTTACTACGAGGCCTTAAGAAACAGTCCTGAGAGTGAAGATAGTTCATCTTTGAAGAACTTACACTCATGGTTTTATTTCACAATATACCTGATGAATGTGCATTGCTATCGTGTTTTCAGGCATGTTTACTTACCAGATAAAGAGAACTTCACTAGTTGTGTTTACTGCAGTTGTCAAAAGAACGGCTTAGAATGTTTATTATTACGCACTGGAACCATTCGCGACTAGTACTATGGTAAAAAGTGTGTTCAAATTACATGTTTTACAAACCTCGGGGAAATCTGTCACCTTCCAGATAGGTTCACATCAATTCCCTAACATACTTCAGTGACACACCAACAGCCATAATTTCCCTTGTGTGAGAAATAAGAGTAGACGTTCGTTTTACTACGCGGCCTTTAGAAACAGTTCTGAGAGTGAAGATAGTTCGTCTTTGAAGAATGTACACACATGGTTGTAATTCACAATATACCTGATGAATGTTCATTCCTACCGTGTTTTCAGGCAGGTTTTCTTCCCAGATGAACAGAACTTCACTAGTTGTTGTGTTTACTGCGAGTGTCAAAAGATCAGCTTAGAATGTGTATTAGCACGCACTGGAAGCATTTGCGACTAGTACTATGGTAAAAAGTGTGTTCAAATTACATGTTTTACAAACCTCCGGGAAATCCCTCACCTTCCAGATATGTTCACATCACTTCCCTAACATACTTCAGTTGACACACCAACAGCCATACTTTTTCTTGTGTGAGAAATCAAAGTAGACGTTCATTTTACTACAAGGCCTTTAGAAACAGTTCTGAGAGTGAAGATAGTACGTCTTTGAAGAATGTACACACATGGTTGTAATTCACAATATACCTGATGAATGTTCATTCCTACCGTGTTTTCAGGTATGTTTACTTACCAGAAAAAGAAAACTTCACTAGTTGTGGTGTTTACTGAGGGTGTCAAAAGATCAGCTAAGAATGTGTATTAAGAAGCACTGGAAGCATTCGCGACTATTAGTTGTGGTAAAAAGTGTGTTCAAGTTACATGTTTTACGAACCTCAGGTAAATCTCTCACTTTACTGATATGTTCAAATCATGTCCCTAACTTACTTCAGTGACACACTAACAGCCATACATTTAGTTGTGTGCAAAATCAAAATAGACGTTCGTTTTACTACAAGGCCTTAAAAAACAGTTCTGAGATTGAAGATATTTCATCTTTGAAGAACCTACACTCATGATTTTATTTAACAATATATTGATGAATGTGCATTGCTATCGTGTTTTCAGGAATGTTTACTTACCAGATAAAGAGAACTTCACTAGTTGTTGTGTTTACTGCAGGTGTCAAAAGAAAAGCTTATAATGTGTATTAGTACGGACTGGAACCATTCGGGAATAGTACTATGGTAAAAACTGTGTTCAAATTACATGTTTTACAAACCCCCGGGAAATCCCTCACCTTCCAGATATGTTCACATCACTTCCCTAACATACTTCAGTGACACACCAACAGCCATAATTTTCCTTGTGTGAGAAATCAAAGTAGACGTTCGTTTTGCTGCGAGGCCTTTAGAAACAGTTCTGAGAGTGAAGATAGTTCGTCTTTGAAGAATGTACACACATGGTTGTAATTCAAAATATACCTGATGAATGTTCATTCCTACCGTGTTTTCAGGCATGTTTACTTACCAGATAAAGAAAACTTCACTAGTTGTGGTGTTTACTCGGGTGTCAAAAGATCAGCTTATAATGCGTATTAGTATGCACTGGAAGCATTCGCTAGTATTAGTTGTGTTAAAAAATGTGTTCAAGTTACATGTTTTACGAACCTCCGGGAAATCCCTCACTTTACAGATCTGTTCAAATCATGTCCCTAACATACTTCAGTGACACACTAACAGCCATACTTTTCCTTGTGTGGGAAATCAAAGTAGACGTTCGTTTCACTACGAGGCCTTAAGAAACAGTTCTGAGAGTGAAGATAGTTCGTCTTTGAAGAATATACACACATGGTTGTAATTCACAATGTACTTGATGAATGTTCATTCCTACCGTGTTTTCAGGCATGTTTACTTACCAGATGAAGAAAACTTCACTAGTTGTTGTGTTTACTGTGGGTGTCAAAAGATCAGCTTAGAATGTGTATTAGTACGCACTGGAAGCATTCGCGACTATTAGTTGTGGTAAAAACTGTGTTCAAGTTACATGTTTTACGAACCTCAAGGACATCCCTCCCTTTCCTGATATACTCACCTCATGTCCCTAACATACTTCAGTGACACACTACCAGCCATAATTTTCCTTGTGTGAGAAATCAAAGTAGACGTTCGTTTTACTACGAGGCCTTCAGAAACAGTTCTGAGAGTGAAGATAGTTCGTCTTTGAAGAATGTACACACATGGTTGTAATTCACAATATACCTGATGAATGTTCATTCCTACCGTGTTTTCAGGCATGATTACTTACCAGACAAAGAAAACTTCACTAGTTGTGGTGTTTACTGCGGGTGTCAAAAGATCAGCTTAGAATGTGTATTATGAAGCATTGGAAGTATTCGCGAGTATTAGTTGTGGTAAAAAGTGTGTTCAAGTTACATGTTTTACGAACCTCCGGGAAATCCCTCACTTTACAGATCTGTTCAAATCATGTCCCTAACATACTTCAGTGACACACTAACAGCCATACTTTTCCTTGTGTAAGAAATCAAAGTAGACGTTCGTTTTACTACGATGCCTTAAGAAACAGTTGTGAGAGTCAAGATAGTTCGTCTTTGAAGAATGTACACACATGGTTGTATTGCACAATATACCTGATGAATGTTCATTCCTATCGTGTTTCCAGGCATGTTTACTTACCAGAGAAAGAGAACTTCACTATTTGTGGTGTTTACTGCGGGTGTCAAAAGAAGAGCTTAGAAAGTGTATTAGGACGCAGTGGAAGCATTCACGACTAATACTTGTGGTAAAAAGTGTGTTCAAGTTACATGTTTTACGAACCTCTGGGAATTCCCTCACTTTACATATATGTTCAAATCATGTCCCTAACTTACTTCAGTGACACACTAACAGCCATACTTTTCCTTGTGTGAGAAATCAAAGTAGACGTTCGTTTTACTACAAGCCCTTAAGGAACAGTTCGAGGGTGAACATAGTTCGTCTTTAAAGAATGTACACACACGGTTTTAATTCACAATATACCTGATGAATGTTCATTCCTACCGTGTTTTCAGGCATGTTTACTTACCAGATGAAGAGAACTTCACTAGTTGTTGTGTTTACTGCGGGTGTCAAAAGATCAGCTTAGAATGTGTATTAGTACTCACTGGAAGCATTCGCGACTATTAGTTTTGGTAAAAAGTGTGTTCAAGTTACATGTTTTACGACCCTTAAGGAAATCCCTCACTTTACAGATATATTCAAAACATGTCCCTAACTTACTTCAGTGACACACTAACAGTCACACTTTTCCTTGTGTGAGAAATCGAAGTAGACGTTCGTTTCTTATGAGGCCTTAAGAAACAGTTCTCAGACTGAAGATAGTTCGTATTTGAAGAACGTTCACACATGGTTTAATTCTCAAAATACCTAATGAATGTGCATTTTACCATGATTACAGCCTTGTTTACTTTCCAGGTAAAGAGAACGTAACTAGTTGCTGTGTTTACCTCGGCTGTCAAAAGAATAGCTTAGAATATGTATTAGTACGCAATGGAAGCATTTGTGACTAGTAGTTTTGATAAAAAATGTGTTCAAGTTACATGTTTTACGAAAATCAAGGAAATCCCTCACTTTACAGACATATTCACATCATGTCACTAACATGCTTCAGTGACACACTAACAGCCATACTTTTCCTTGTGTGAGAAATCAAAGTTGATGTTCTTTTTACTACAAGGCCTTAATAAACAGTTCTGAGAGTGAAGATCGTTCATCTTTGAAGAATTTACACTCATGGTTTTATTTCACAATATACCTGATGAATGTGTATTGCTATCGTGTTTTCAGGCATGTTTATTTACCAGATAAATAGAACTTAACTATTAGTGTTTACTGCAGGTGTCAAAAGAACAGCTTAGAATGTGTATTAGTACGCACTGGAACCATTCGGGAATAGTACTATGGTAAAAAGTGTGTTCAAATTACATGTTTTACAACCTTCCAGGAAATCCGTCACCTTCCAGATATGTTCACATCACTTCCCTAACATACTTCAGTGACACACCAACAGCCATAATTTTCCTTGTGTGAGAAATCAAAGTAGACTTTCGTTTTACTACGAGGCCTTTAGAAACAGTTCTGAGAGTGAAGATAGTTCGTCTTTGAAGAATGTACACACATGGTTGTAATTCACAATATACCTGAAGAATGTTCATTCCTACCGTGTTTTCAGGCATGATTACTTACCAGACAAAGAACACTTCACTAGTTGTCATGTTTACTCCGGGTGTCAAAAGATCAGCTTAGAATGTGTATTAGGATGCACTGGAAGCATTCGCGAATATTAGTTGTGTTAAAAAGTGTGTTCAAGTTACATGTTTTACGAACCTCAGGGAAATACCTCACTTTACATATATGTTCAAATCATGTCCCTAACTTACTTCAGTGACACACTAACAGTCATACATTTACTTGTGTGAGAAATCAAAGTAGACGTTCGTTTTACTACAAGGCCTTAAGAAACAGTTCTGTGAGTGAACATAGTTCATCTTTGAAGAACTTACACTCATGGTTTTATTTCACAACATACCTGACGAATATGCATTGCTATCGTGTTTTCAGGCATGTTTACTTACCAGATAAAGAGAACTTCACTAGTTGTGTTTACTGCAGTTGTCAAAAGAACGGCTTTGAATGTGTATTAGTAAGCCCTGGAACCATTCTCGACTAGTACTTGGTAAAAAGTTTGTTCAAATTACATGTTTTACGAACCTCAGGGAAACCTCACTTTACAGATATGTTCACATCATGTCCCTAACATACATCAGTGACACACTAACAGCCATAATTTTCCTTGTGTGAGAAATCAAAGTAGATGTTCGTTTTACTACAAGGCCTTAAGAAACAGTTCTGAGAGTGAAGATAGTTCATCTTTGAAGAACCTACACTCATGATTTTATTTAACAATATACCTGATGAATGTGCATTGCTATCGTGTTTTCAGGAATGTTTACTTACCAGATAAAGAGAACTTCACTAGTTGATGTGTTTACTGCAGTTTTCAAAAGAAAAGCTTAGAATGTGTATTAGTACGGACTGGAACCATTCGCTAATAGTACTATGGTAAAAACTGTGTTCAAATTACATGTTTTACAAACCTCCGGGAAATCCCTCACCTTCCAGATATGTTCACATCACTTCCCTAACATACTTCAGTGACACACCAACAGCCATAATTTTCCTTGTTTGAGAAATCAAAGTAGACGTTCGTTTTGCTGCGAGGCCTTTAGAAATAGTTCTGAGAGTGAAGATAGTTCGTCTTTGAAGAATGTACACACATGGTTATAATTCACAATATACCTGATGAATGTTCATTCCTACCGTGTTTTCAGGAATGTTTACTTACCAGACAAAGAAAACTTCACTAGTTGTGGTGTTTACTGCGGGTGTCAAAAGAACATCTAAGAATGTGTATTAGTACACACTGGAAGCATTCGCGACTATTAGTTGTGTAAAAAGTGTGTTCATGTTACATGTTTTACGAACATCCCGGAAATCCCTCACTTTACAGACATGTTCACATCATGTCCCTAACATACATCAGTGACACACTAACAGCCATAATTTTCCTTGTGTGAGAAATCAAAGTAGATGTTCGTTTTACTACAAGGCCTTAAGAAACATTTCTGAGAGTGAAGATAGTTCATCTTTGAAGAACCTACACTCATGATTTTATTTAACAATATACCTGATGAATGTGAATTGCTATCGTGTTTTCAGGAATGTTTACTTACCAGATAAAGAGAACTTCACTAGTTGTTGTGTTTACTGCAGGTGTCAAAAGAAAAGCTTAGAATGTGTATTAGTACGGACTGTAACCATTCGGGAATAGTACTATGGTAAAAACTGTGTTCAAATTACATGTTTTACAAACCTCCGGGAAATCCCTCACCTTCCAGATATGTTCACATCACTTCCCTAACATACTTCAGTGACACACCAACAGCCATAATTTTCCTTGTTTGAGAAATCAAAGTAGACGTTCGTTTTGCTGCGAGGCCTTTAGAAAGATTTCTGAGAGTGAAGATAGATCGTCTTTGAAGAATGTACACACATGGTTGTAATTCACAATATACCTGATGAATGTTCATTCCTACCGTGTTTTCAGGCATGTTTACTTACCAGACAAAGAAAACTTCACTAGTTGTGGTGTTTACTCGGGTGTCAAAAGATCAGCTTGTAATGCGTATTAGTATGCACTGGAAGCATTCGCTAGTATTAGTTGTGTTAAAAAATGTGTTCAAGTTACATGTTTTACGAACCTCCGGGAAATCCCTCACTTTACAGATATGTTCACATCACTTCCCTAATATAATTCAGTGACACACCAACAGCCATAATTTTCCTTGTATGAGAAATCAAAGTAGACGTTCGTTTTACTACGAGGCCTTTAGAAACAGTTCTGAGAGTGAAGATAGTTCGTCTTTGAAGAATGTATACACATGGTTGTAATTCACAATATACCTGATGAATGTTCATTCCTACCGTGTTTTCAGGCATGTTTACTTACCAGATGAAGACAACTTCACTAGTTGTTGTGTTTACTGCGGTGATCGAAAGATCAGCTTAGAATGTGTATTAGTACTCACTGGAAACATTCGCGACTATTAGTTGTGGTAAAAAGTGTGTTCAAGTTACATGTTTTACGAACCTCAAGGAAATCCCTCACTTTACAGATATATTCAAATCATGTCACTAACTTACTTCAGTGACACACTAACAGTCACTCTTTTCCTTGTGTGAGAAATCGAAGTAGACGTTTATTTTACTATGAGGCCTTAAGAAACAGTTCTGAGAGTGAAGATAGTTCGTCTATGACGAACGTTCTTACATGGTTTTAATTCTCAATATACCTAATGAATGTGCATTTGTACCATGATTTCAGCCTTGTTTACTTACCAGATTAAGAGAACGTAACTAGTTGCTGTGTTTACCTCGGGTGTCAAAAGAAAAGCTTAGAATGTGTATTAGTACGCAATGGAAGCATTCGCGACTAGTAGTTGTGATAAAAAATATGTTCAAGTTACATGTTTTAAGAACATCAAGGAAATCCCCAACTTTACAGATATATTCACATCATGTCACTAACACACTTCAGTGACAAACTAACAGCCATAATTTTCCTTGTGCGCGAAATCAAAGTAGACGTTCTTTTTACTATGAGGCCTTTAGAAAGAGTTCTGAGAGTGAAGATAGTTCGTATTTGAAGAATGTACACACATGGCTGTATTTCACAATATACCTGATGAATGTTCATTCCTACCGTGTTTTCAGGCATGATTACTTACCAGACAAAGAAAACTTCACTAGTTGTTGTTTTTACTGCGGGTGTCAAAAGATAAGCTTAGAATGTGTATTAGGACTCACTGGAACATTCGCGAGTATTAGTTGTGTTAAAAAGTGTGTTCAAGTTACATGTTTTACGAACCTCCGGGAAATACCTTACTTTACAGATATGTTCAAATCATGTCCCTAACTTACTTCAATGACACACTAACAGCCATACTTTTCCTTGTGTGAGAAATCAAAGTAGACGTTCGTTTTATTACGAGGCCTTAAGAAATACTTCTGAGAGTGAAGATAGTTCATCTTTGAAGAACTTACACTCATGCTTTTATTTCACAATATACTTGATGAATGTGCATTGCTATCGTGTTTTCAAGCATGTTTACTTACCAGATAAAGAGAATTTCACTAGTTGTTGTGTTTACTGCAGTTGTCAAAAGAACGGCTTAGAACGGCACTGGAACCATTCGGGACTAGTACTATGGTAAAAAGTGTGTTCAAATTACATGTTTTACAAACCTACGAGAAATCCCTCACCTTCCAGATATGTTCACATCACTTCCCTAACATACTTCAGTGACACACCAACAGCCATAATTTTCCTTGTGTGAGAAATCAAAGTAGACGTTCGTTTTACTACGAGGCCTTTAGAAACAGTTCTGAGAGTGAAGATAGTTCATCTTTGAACAATGTACACACATGGTTGTAATTCACAACATACCTGATGAATGTTCATTCCTACCTTGTTTTCAGGCATGTTAACTTACCACATGAAGAGAACTTCACTAGTTGGTGTGTTTACTGCGGGTGTCCAAAGATCATCTTAGAATGTGTTTTAGTACGCACTGGAAGCATTCGAGACTAGTAGTTGTGGTAAAAATTGTGTACAAGTTACATGTTTTACGAACCTACACGAAATCTCTCACTTTACTGATATGTTCAAATCATGTCCCTAACTTACTTCAGTGACACACTAACAGCCATACCTTTCCTTGTTTGAGAAATCAAAGTAGACGTTCGTTTTACTACAAGGCCTTAAAAAACAGTTCTGAGAGTGAAGAATGTTCATCTTTGAAGAACTTACACTCATGGTTTTATTTCACAATATACCTGATGAATGTGCATTGCTATCGTGTTTTCAGGCATGTTTACTTACCAGATAAAGAGAACTTCACTAGTTGTGTTTACTGCAGTTGTCAAAAGAACGGCTTAGAATGTGTATTAGTACACACTGGAACCATTCGCGACTAGTACTATGGTAAAAAGTGTGTTCAAATTACATGTTTTACAAAACCCTGGAAATCCCTCACCTTCCAGATATGTTCACATCATGTCGCTAACATACTTCAGTGACACACCAACAGCCATAATTTCCCTTGTGTGAGAAATGAGTAGTCGTTCGTTTTACTACGCGGCCTTTAGAAACAGTTCCAAGATTGAAGATAGTTCGTCTTTGAAGAATGTACATACATGGTTGTAATTCACAATATACCTGATGAATGTTCATTCCTACCGTGTTTTCAGGCATGATTACTTACCAGACAAAGAAAACTTCACTAGTTGTGGTGTTTACTACTGGTGTCAAAAGACCAGATTAGAATGCATATTAGTATGCACTGGAAGCATTCGCTAGTATTAGTTGTGTTAAAAAGTGTGTTCAAGTTACATGTTTTACGAACCACCGGGAAATACCTCACTTTACAGATATATTCAAATCATGTCCCTAACTTACTTCAGTGACACACTAACTGCCATACTTTTCCTTGTGTAAGAAATCAAAGTAGACGTTCGTTTAACTACGAGGCCTTAAGAAACAGTTCTGAGAGTGAAGATAGTTCGTCTTTGAAGAATGTACACACATGGTTGTATTTCACAATATACCTGATGAATGTTTATTCGTACCGTGATTTCAGGCATGTTAACTTACCAGACAAAGAGAACTTCACTAGTTGTAGTGTTTACTGCCAGTGTCAAAAGATCAGCTTAGAATGTGTATTAGGACGCACTGGAAGCATTCGCTACTATTAGTTGTGGTAAAAAGTGTGTTCAAGTTACATGTTTTACGAAACTCAAGGAAATCCCTCACTTTCCAGATATACTCACCTCATGTCCCTAACATACTTCAGTGACACACTAATAGCCATACTTTTCCTTGTGTGAGAAATCAAAGTAGACATTTGTTTTACTACAAGGCCTTAAAAAACAGTTCTGAGAGTGAAGAAAGTTCATCTTTGAAGAACTTACATTCACGGTTTTATTTCACAATATACCTGATGAATGTGCATTGCTATCATGTTTTCATGCATGTTTACTTACCAGATGAACAGAACTTCACTAGTTGTTGTGTTTACTGCGGGTGTCAAAAGATCAGCTTAGAATATGTATTAGGATGCACTGGGAGCATTCGCGGCTATTAGTTGTGGTAAAAAGTGTGTTCAAGTTACATGTTTTACGAACCTTCGGGAAATCCCTCACTTTACACATATGTTCAAATCATGTCCCTAACTTACTTCAGTGACACACTAACAACCATACTTTTCCTTGTGTGAGGAATCAAAGTAGACGTTCGTTTTACTACGAGGCATTAAGAAACAGTTCTGAGAGTGAAGATAGTTCATCTTTGAAGAACTTACTCTCATGGTTTTATTTCACAATATACCTGATGAATGTGCATTGCTATCGTGTTGTCAGGCATGTTTACTTACCAGATAAAGAGAACTTCACTAGTTGTATTTCCTGCAGGTTTCAAAAGAACGGTTTAGAATGTGTATTAGTACGCACTGGAAGCATTCGCGACTATTAGTTGTGGTGTAAATGTGTTCAAGTTACATGTTTTACGAACCTCAAGGAAATCCATCACTTTCCAGATATACTCACCTCATGTCCCTAACATATTTCAGTGACACACTAACAGCCATACTTTTCTTTGTGTGAGAAATCAAAGTAGACATTCATTTTACTACAAGGCCTGAAGAAACAGTTCTGAGAGTGAAGATAGTTTGTCTTTGAAAATCTTACACCCATGATTTGATTTCAAAATATACTTGATGAATGTTCATTCCTACAGTGTTTCCAGGCATGATTACTTACCAGGTAATGAGAACTTCACTAGTTGTTGTGTCTACTGGTGGTGTCCAAAGAACAGCTTAGAATGTGTATTAGTGCGTAGTAGAAACATTCGCGACTAGTAGTTGTGGTAAAAAGTGTGTTCAAGTTACATGTTTTACGAACTACCAGGAATTCCCTCACTATACAGACATATTCACATCATGTCCCTAACATATTTCAGTGACACACTAACAGCCATACATTTCCTTGTGTGTGAAATCAAAGTAGACATTCGTTTTACTACAAGGTCTTAAGAAACAGTTCTGTGAGTGTAGATAGTTCGTCTTTGAAGAATGTGCACACATGGTTGTAATTTTCAATATACCTGATGAATGTGCATTCCTACCGTGTTTTCATGCATGTTTACTTACAAGAGAAAGAGAACTTCACTAGTTGTTGTGTTTACTGAGGTTGTCAAAAGAACAGCTTAGAATGTGTATTAGTACGCACTGGAATCATTCGCGACTAGTAGTTGTGTATTCAAGTTATATATTTTACAAACCTCCAGAAAATCTCTCACTTTACAGATATATTCACATCATGTCCCTAACATATTTCAGTGACACACTAACAGACATACATTTTCTTGTGTGAGAAATCAAAGTAAACGTTCGTTAAGAAACAGTTCTGAGAGTGAAGATAGTTCGTCTTTGAAGATCTTAAACTCATGGTTTGAATTTGCAATATACCTGATGAATGTTCTTTACTACAGTGTTTCCAGGCATGATTACTTACCACATAAAGAGAACTTCACTAGTTGTTGTGTCCACTGGTGGTGTCAAAAGAACAGCTTAGAATGTGTATTAGTGCGCAGTAGAAACATTCGCGACTAATAGTTGTGGTAAAAAGTGTGTTCAAGTTACATGTTTTACGAACCTCAAGGAAATGCATCACTTTACAGATATATTCACATCATGTCCTTAACAAATTTCAGTGACACACTAACAGCCATATTTTCCTTGTGTGTGAAATCAAAGTAGACGTTCGTTTTACTACAAGGCCTTAAGAAACAGTTCTGAGAGTGTAGATAGTTCGTCTTGGATGAACGTACACATATGGTTTTAATTCTCAATATACCTGATGAATGTGCATTTCTACCGTGTTTTCAGGCATGTTTACTTACCTCATAAAGAGAACTTCACTAGTTGTTGTTTTTACTACGGGTGTCAAAAGAACAGGTTAGACTGTGTATTATTACGCACTGGAAGCATTCGTGACTAGTAGTTGTTGTAAAAAGTGTGTTCAAGTTACATGTTTTACGAACTTCCGGGAAATCCCTCACTTTACAGATATATTCACATCATGTAACTAACACATTTCAGTGACACACTAACAGCCATACTTTTCCTTGTGTGAGAAATCAAAGTAGACGTTCGTTTTACTACTAGGCCTTAAGAAACAGTTCTGAGAGTGAACATAGTTCGTATTTGAAGATGTTACACCCATGGTTTGAATTCACAATATACCTGATGAATGTTCATTCCTACAGTGTTTCCAGGCATGATTACTTACCAGGTAACGAGAACGTCACTAGTTGTTGTAACTACTGGCGGTGTCAAAATAACAGCTTAGAATGTGTATTAGTGGTCAGTAGAAACAATCGCCACTAGTAGTTGTGGTAAAAAGTGGGTTAAAGTTACATATTTTACAAACCTGCAGGAAATCCCTCACTTTACAGATATATTCACATCATATCGCTAACATATTTCAGTGACACGCTAACAGCCATACATTAACTTGTGTTAGAAATCAAATTAGACTTTCGTTTTAATACAAGGCCTTAAGAAACAGTTCTGAGAGTGAAGATAGTTCATTTTTGAAGATGTTACAACCATGGTTTGAACTCACAATATACCTGATGAATGTTCATTCCTGCAGTGTTTCCAGGCATGATTACTTACCAGGTAAAGAGTACTTCAATAGTTGTTGTGTCTACTGGTGGTGTCAAAAGAACAGCTTAGTATGTGTATTAGTGCGCATTAGAAACATTCGCCACTAGTAGTTGTGGTAAAAAGTGTGTTCAAGTTACATGTTTTAAGAACCTCCAGGAAATCCTTCACTTTACAGATATATTCACATCATGTCCCTAACATATTTCAGTGACACACTAACAGCCATACATTTCCTTGTGTGAGAAATCAGAGTAGACGTTCGTTTTACTACAAGGCCTTAATAAACAGTTCTGAGAATGAAGATAGTTGGTCTTTGAAGATCTTACACCCATGGATTGAATTCACAATATACCTGATGAATGTTCATTTCTACAGTGTTTCCAGGCATGATTACTTACCAGGTAAAGAGTACTTCA
>CAJQZJ010015031.1:0-13651 GCA_907164525.1 Lophiomys imhausi
TCATAGTAGCTAACAAAGTGACATGTTTGCATGACTAGGAGTTTGTTTTACTTAACTATCCTAGACAGTTTTAGACGGTTGGTATTAAGAGGCCAGAGCTTCACATTTTATTTTTAAGTATCTCTAGGTATGATACCATTAGGAAGCATTACCTTTAATTTTGTATCAATATACAAAGATCTATTCAATTGTGGTTAAATATACTCTTAGTTATGTATCAATATACAAAGATCAATGCCTATGTAGCCCAATACAATGTCAGAGAAACAGGACCCAAAGGCTGAAGACTGATGCAGGAATGTATGGAGAGAAAACGGGAACTGTCCAGGCAGTCACTGGTATGTCATTTCTTAGTTTTGGAAGCTGCAGGCCCTGCACTTCCTATATAAACAGATATATTAATCCCTCTCAGGTCTCTGAGGTGGTTGAAGAATAGACAGCTAGAGTCTCATAGTTAAATTTTGAGTTGTTTAGGAATCAAGAGGGTGTTATTGATCTAAGAAGACACTCTTAAAACTGTGTTGCAAGTTAGTGTGAATGTTGAGTCAGATATAGACCTTTAAACTCATGGAGATGGTTAGATAGTAGAATGTTAAAGTCAGGGGCCAAATATGTATAAACTGGACATTGGGAAGGTATACTGGGCCATTTAACTCTCATAAATGTGGCATACTTATATCTGTTGTTTTGTATAATACTTACTGTTATAAGAGAAGGAACCATCTGTTGGACTGAAAGGGGAAACTGCTGGGGGGAAGAGGGTGGAAGGGCGGGATAGGAAGGGGGAATAGGGAGAGGTTTGTGACTGAGATGTAACTTGAAGAAAAAAAAAATAAAGTATTTATAAAAAAAAAAAGATTTAACACCATCATTTTTTGTTTAGCTTCACTGAAGCCAAAGATAGCATTATTCCTATTATTTTGGAAAATATACCAACACAAATTCCAAATATCCTGAACTTCTATTTTTTTATTTTACATGTTTTTATTTTATGTACATAGCTGCTTTGTCTACTTCTATGCATGGGTCTGCGCCCATGATGCCTGAAGAAGCCAGACAGTATCACGTCCTTTGGAACTGTAGTTACAGACAGATGTAAGTCACAGTGTTGATTCTGAGAACTGAATCTGGGTCCTCTAATAAAGCAGCAAGTGCTGTTAACAATTGAGCCATCTCTCTGGGACAGTTGGATCATTTTACAAAGGTATACCTGTTAAAAAGCATTAATATATAGGTTATCAAAGAGTCAGAGTTACCAGAAATGCTGTCAGAGGAGTTTTGTGTTTCTGCCTTTCTGGTTCTCAAATGATGTAGTTGAGAATGAGACCAACATCATTCTGTCTTTATGTGTTCCATGTGTATGTGTCTACAAAGGGAACTGGTACAAATTTGAGGTTTGAAAAAAAAGGGAAAGGAAAGAGTTTAACCCCTAAATTTTTACAACACAGGCAGTGGTTGGAAATATCTCATAGGATTTATTCTATCCAGGCTTAAGGAAATATTTGCTGTGATGATATCTTTTTTTCTTTAATATTCTTTTTTTCTTTCTTTAAGGATTTTTTTTGTTTATTTTACATTCCAATCCCTATTCCCCTCCTTCCCCTCCTCCAAATCCCACCCTCTCACCCTCTTACCCCATGCCCTGCTCCCCCTACCCAGTAGCAACCCACTCTGGCACATCCACACACCACACACATCAGGACTAAATGCCTCCTCTTCCATCAAGGCAAGATAAGGCAGCTATGCTAAAAAAAATGCTCCAGAGGGAGGCAACATTGTCTAAGTCCGGAATAGACCCTATTCCAGTTGTTAGGGGATCCACTTGGGGACCAAGCAGCCCATCAGTTTCATATACCTCATGGGCCTAGGACCAGTCCTTACAAGCTCTTTGCTTGGTGGTTCTATCTCTCTGAGCTACCCTGTATCCAAGTTAATTAGTTCTGTCGGTCATCTTGTGGTGTCTTTGATCTCTCCAGCTTCTTCAAACCTTTCCCTAACTTTTTTTCAAGACTCCCTGATTTTTGCCTAATTCTTGTCAATGGGTCCCTGCATTTGTTTTCTTTATCTGCTGGGTAAGGCTTCTTAGATGTCAGTAATGTTGCCTTCTTGACCATATCCTTCTTTCCATCCATTTCTGACATTCATTTTATCTCCCCTACTTACAAGGATTCAAGCATCATCCCTTGAGCCCTCTTGATACTTAGTTTCTTTGGGTCTGTGGATTGTAGCATGTACTTATTGGCTATCTGCTTATGAGTGTATAAATACCCCGTGTGTCTTTTTGGGTCTGCTAGTTCACTCAGGATGAGCTTTTCTAGTTCCATCCATTTGGCTGCAAATTGCATGATTTCCTTGTTTCTGATAGTGGAGTAGTATTTCATTGTGTACATGTACCACAATTTCTTTATTCATTCCTCGGTTGAGGAACATCTTGGATTGTTTCCATTTTCCAGCTATTACAAACAAAGCTGCTATGAACATACTTGAGGAAATGTCCTTGTGATTTGGTGATGACTATTTGGGGTATATGACCAGCAGTGGTATAGCTGGGTCTTGAGGTATAACTATTGCCAATTTTCTTAGAAGGCACAAGACTGATTTCTAGAGTGGTTTATACTCCCACCAGCAATAGAAGAGTGTTCCCCTTTCCCCACGCCTTGCCAGCATGTGCATTCACTTGAATTTTTTAGCTTAGCCAATCTGATGGGTATAAGATGGAATCTCATAGTTGTTTTGATTTGCATTTCCCTTATGACTAAGGATGATGGGCATATCTTTAAGTGCTTCTCAGCCATTAGAGTTTCTTCTTTAGTGAATTCTTGGTTCAGCTCTGTACTCCATTTTTATTGGATTATTTGGTTTATTGGTGTTTAATTTCTTGAGTTCTTTATATATTTTGGGTATTAGCCCTCTGTCAGATATAGGCTTCGTGAATGATATCTTTTCCCACTGTGGGTTGCTGTTTTGTTCCATTGACAGTGTCCATGGCATTATAGATGCTTTTCAATTTCATGTTATCCCATTCATTAATTGTTGATCTTAGTGCTTGAGCTATTGGTGTTCTGTTCAGGAAGTTGTCACCTGCACCAATGAGGTTAAGGCTTTTTTTCCACTTTCTCTTCTATTGATTTAGTGTATTTTTTTATACTTTATTTTTTATTTTTTCAAGTTACATCTCAGTCACAATTCCTTCCCTACTCCCCCTTCCTTTCCCACCCTTGCACCCTCTTCCGCCCAACAGCTTCCCCTTTCAGTCCAACAAATGGTTCTTTCTCTTATAACAGTAAATACTATACAAAACAACAGAAATAAATATGCCACATTTATGAGAGTTAAATGGCCCAGCATACATTCCCAATGTCCAGTTCATACATATTTGGCCCCTGACTTTAACATTCTACCATCTAACCATCTCCATGAGTTTAAAGTTCTATAACTGACTTAGCTTTCATACTAACTTGCATCACTATTATAACCATCTTCTTAGATCTAGAACACCCTCTTGATTCCTAAACAACTAAAAATTTAACTATGAGACTCTACCTGTCTATTCTTCAACCACCTCAGAGACCTGAGAGGGATAAATATATCTAATTATGTAGGAAGTGCAGGGGCTGCATCATCCAAAACTACGAAATGACATATCAGTGGCTGCCTGGACAGTTCCTGTTTTCTCTCCATATGTTACAGCATCAATCTTCAGCCTTCTGGTCCTGTTTCTCTGACAGACATTGATTGTAGAGCAGAAATTATGAAGGACTTACGTACCCTGTCTTGGCAGAGCTAGGCTGTCGACTTCCCTGCTACCAAGTTTTGTCCTTTTTGGACAGCAGTCTGTCTGCAGTTGAAGCAAGGGGTTTTTTCATGCCAAGAGATAGGCTTGCCACTAATTCAACCATCTCACACTGGAGATTCTTTGATGCTCATCTTCTACTTGGAGTAGAATAGGGAGTGCTGTCAGGAGCTGATGTCTCGATATCAAAAAAAAATCTTAATTTAAGACAACATCTTTGAATGCAATATTCTGCAGATCTCTTGGGGTTTTTGAAGATGCCCTATATATTTATTGTATTTAGAAAAGCAAATGTTGCTTGTCTCTTAACAACTTGATTTCTGAGTAGCTTAGAGAATATCTGTGATAGACTATCATAGTAGCTAAAAAAGTGACATGCTTGCATGACTAGGAGTTTGTATTTCTTAACTATCCTAAATGGTTTAAGACGTTTGGTATCAAGAGGCCAGAGCTTCACATTTCATTTTTAAGTATCTCTAGGTACAATACCTTTAAGAAGCGTGACCTTTAATTTTGTGTCAATATACAAAGATATATTCCAATGTGGCAAAATATACTCTTAATTTTGTATCAATATACAAAGATCAATACCAATGTGGCCCAATACAATCTTAATTTTGCACAATATGCAATGGTCAATACCACTTTAGCCAAATATAATACTAATTTTGTATCAATATACAAAGGTATAAGGGCATATTCAATAATCTGTCCCTTCTTTTTGATCCTTCCCATACTATGTCTATGTCCCATTTTTCTCAAGTCTGTGCACTCCTACATAGGAAAGAAAGAAGGATACAGAAAAGGAAAAGAAGGAAGTCCCTGGGTCTAACCTCCAAAACCCATTTAACAAGACCATTTAACAGCTTGTAGTCTCTTCCCCTAAATAACAATGTTTTCTGTTATCCTTCAAATAACCAAAAGGGGGGGGGGGAACACCCTCCCTACCCTCTGGGCATGGGACGTGGCACTCTTAAAATGACTTCCTGCTGCTTTGGGTCGTAGTAAACCAGTTTGGGGCCCGAACCAGAATGGAAAAATGGTTAAAAATGTTAGTACAATCCTTTTATGTTCAGTCTTTTTGTGCTCAGCTGTTTAGATGTCCTAAGAAGTTTGTAGGCAGAAGCTGATCTTCCAGGCTTTACTGAAGTTCTGGCTGGGGCAGTGTGTGGAGCTGAATGGTCTTAGCGATTTTGAGTTGTTGTGGTTGTAGACTTTTGATGGAAATAGCTATTGAGGGAGTCTGCAAGGCTGAATCATCTGGGCCACTCGTCTTCTTTGGTGTCTAATTCTGTTTTCTGTTGAGGTTTCCGTTGTCCAGTTGTCCCTGGTTTCCTTGAATGGATGCTTTAAATCTCCTGGAAAGATGAGAACAGAGCCCTGCCCTAATCCTAACTCTGGGACCATTACCCTTTTTTTTTTTTTTGGGGGGGGGGGGGTCAGGTAATATTCCTCCTGAAACAAATTTGGTTTTTTGACAATATATAAAGTACTATCTTTCAAAATGGATTAAAGAAGAAATTATTTTGTTATTTTGGAGCTAAACAAGCCTTAGTGTATATATTTTGAGATCTCAAAGGACATTTTGTTTGTATTGAGTAGCCCTTTTGTAAGTAGCTTTTAAACTTAAGTCCTTCCAAATCCTATGTGTGTGTCTCTGTGTTCTAATTATTGGGATCAAAGACCTGTGGTTCCCATCTGAAGGGATTAAAGATGTGTTCCACCACTCCTGGATCGAAGTTTTTCTCTTTTTAGAGTTTGTTTTGTATCAGGCTGACCTTGAGCTCTGAGATCTGCCTGTTTCTGTCTCTAGTGTGTTGGGATTAAGGGTGTACTCTTCTTGAATGATGGGATTAAGGGTGTGCATCCTCAACACCCTGCTCCATGTAACTCTAGAATTTATAAGACAACTAACTCTATAGTGCTCCTCCCGTCTCTGCTGAAGTTAAAGGCATGGGCTAACACCACACTTTTCATGTATTTTACCTTAGCTCTCAGTTTTTTCAACTCTTGGAGGTTTATAAAACCAGGTTGAATGGCTGTAAACTTTATTTTATTTACAGTGTTTTAAAATTGTTGCCTGCATTTTTTAATTAATAAGTTTATTTGTTTATTGCTTCAGGTTACATCTCCACATTATTGTCCTCTTTCCCAGCTTCCCACCCTATACCCCCTAACCCTTCCCTCTTCTTCCTCTGGGGTGGAGTGTCCCTACATAACTGTCCCTCGCCACAGTTCAGGAGTCATATGAGGGCCAAGAGCCTCTTCATACACCAGGGGCCTACGAGGCAGTACAGACAGTGAAAGGTGTATCCTTGCTAAGAGGGGAAAACTAAAAAAAGACCAACAAACACACAAACCCAAAAGAACAAAGAAGAACAACAAAAAAAGAAAGGAAAAAGAAAAAAAAAGTCTATATCCATGTTCTCTTCGGTGCGCTGGTTGTAGTATAGACATCCATATAGCTAAAATCCAACTATAAATGAATAGATGCCATGTGCATCCTTCTGAGTCTGGGATAGCTCACTCAGGATGAGCTTCTCTAGTTCCATCCATTTAGCTGCAAATTGCATAATTTCATTGTTTCTGATAGCTGAGTACTATTCCATTGTATAGATGTACCACAGTTTTTTAATCCATTCTTCAGTTGAGGTACATTTGGGTTGTTTCCAATTTCTAGCTATTACAAATAAGGCTGCTATGAAAATAGATGAGGAGACTTCCCTATGACTCCGTGAGGTGTCCTTTGGGTGTATACCCAGAAGTGGTATGGCTGGGTCCTGAGGCAAAGTTATTCCAAGATATCTAAGATATTGCCAGACCAACCTCCATAGTGGTTGCACAAGCCTGCACTCCCACCAGCAATGGAGTAGGGTTCCCCTTTCTCCACACCCACGCCAGCATGTGCTGTCATTTGAGCTCTTTATCTTAGTCATTCTGACAGGTGTGAGATGGAATCTCAGAGTCGTCTTGAGTTGCATTTCTCTGATGATTAAGGATGTTGAGCATTTCTTCAGGTGTCTCTCGGTCATTAGGGATTCCTCCTTTGTGAATTCTCTATTTAGCTCTGTCTCCCATTTTTTGATTGGATTATTTGGTTTCTTGGCATTTAGTTTCTTGAGTACTTTGTAGATTTTGGATAATAGCCATCTATCAGATGTGGGATTGGTGAAGATTTTCTCCCAGTCTGTTGGCTGCCGTTTTGTTCGAATGACAGTGTCTTTTGCCTTACAAAAGCTTTTCAGTTTCATGAGGTCCCATTTATTGATTGTTGATCGCAGGTCCTGAGCTGTTGGTGTTCTGTTCAGGAAGTGGTCACCTGTGCCAATGAGTTCAAGGGTTTCTCCTACTTTTTCTTCTAGTAGATTTAGTGTGACCACCCTTATGGTAAGGTCTTTGATCCACTTGGATTTAAGTTTTGTACAAGATGATAAGTATGGGTCTAATTTCATTCTTTTGCAAGTGGACATCCAGTTGGACCAGCACCATTTGTTGAAGATGTTGTCCTTCTTCCATTGTGCGGTTTTGGCTTCTTTGTCAAAGATTAGTTGGCCATAAGTGTGTGGTTCCATTTTTGGGTCTTCAATTTGATTCCATTGATCTACTGGTCTGTTTCTATACCAATACCATGCTGTTTTTACAACTACTGCTCTGTAGTACAGCTTGAAATCTGGGATGGTGATACCTCAAGATGCTTTTTTATTGTACAGGATTGATTTAGCTATTCTGGGTTTTTTGTTGTTCCATACGAAATTGAGATTAGCTCTTTCCAGGTCTATAAAGAATTGTGTTGGTATTTTGATAGGAATTGCATTGAATCTATATATTGCTTTTGGTAGGATGGCCATTTTTATTATGTTGATCCTACCTATCCATGAGCATGGGAGGTCTTTCCATCTTCTAAAGGCCTCTTCCATTTCTTTCTTCAGGGGCTTGAAGTTCTTGTTGTATAGGTCCTTTACTTGTTTGGTTAGAGTTACCCACAGGTATTTTATATTGTTTGTGGCTATTGTGAAGGGGGTTGTTTCCCTTATTTCTTTCTTGGTACATTTGTTTGTTGTATATAGAAGGGCTTCTGGTTTTTTTTTTTTTTTTTGAGTTAATTTTGTATCCAGCCACATTGCTGAAGGTGTTTATCAGCTGTAAGTGTTCTCTGGTGGGTTCTCTCTTCTGGCGCTGCCACCTTCCCAGTGCTGTCATGTCAGCTGTGGAAGCCCCGGCGTGACTGAGCCTCAGTGGCCGTGTGATGGGCGAGCCCTGGAGCCTCTGAGAGGATGCAGGAGGCCTTGGGCTCAGACATGGGCTCTGTAACCTTTGAAGATGTGGCTGTAAACTTCACTGTGGAGGAGTGGGCTTTACTAGATTCTTCCCAAAAGAAGCTGCACAGAGATGTAATGGAGGAAACCTTTAGGAACCTGGCTGCTATAGGAAAAACACAAGAAGACCAGAACATAGATGATGACCACAGATATTCTAGAAGAAATCAAAGAAATGAAGTTGTGGATAGACTGTTGGAATATAACAAAACTAGGGAATGTGAAGAAATCTTCAGACAGATTCCAAACACCATGGGGAACAGGAAAATTTCTCATAGAACAATGCTTTGTGAAAGCCATGTGTATGAAGACAACATGCTCACTGGTCATTCATCTCTTAATGTTTCCATGTCTCTTCAGACTACACACAAACCTCATGAATATGAGCTATGTAGAGAGAGCCTCTATAAATCTGGAGAATGTGAAAAAGCCTTTGTTTATCCAGAATGCTTTCTGAAGCATGAAGATACTGACACTGAACAGAGATCCTATGAATTTAACCAGTATGAGAAAATCTTCAAAAGTAATGGTTACATTCAAATCCGTGGGAATAATGAAACTAGAGAAGAAATGTGTACGGAGAAGCAGCATTATAATGCCTTAACTTATCCTGGTTTTCTTCAGTATGCTGAAAAGATCCACACTTGAAAGAAACCCTATGTATGTAAACAATGTGAAAAAACCTTTTCTTTTTTGAGTAATATCAGAAGACATGAAAGAAGCCACACTGGGGAGAAATCATACAGATGTAATATCTGTGGTAAGGCCTTCATTTGCTTGACTAACTTTCAAGAACATGAAAGAGCTCACACTGGAGAGAAACCCTATTCATGTGCACGATGTGGGAAATCCTTTTCGTTTCTGAGTAACATTCAAAGTCATGAACGTACTCATACTGGAGAGAAACCATACAGATGTAATATCTGTGGTAAAGCTTTCAGTTATCTGACAAACTTCCAAAACCATGAAAGAACTCACACTGGAGAGAAACCATATGTGTGTACACAATGTGGGAAAGCTTTCACTTACTATTATTCCTTTCAAACACATAAACGATGTCATACTGGAGAGAAACCCTATGTATGTAAGCAGTGTGGGAAAGCCTTCAGTTATTATAATTCCATTCAAACACATAAACGATGTCACACTGGAGAAAGTGATAAAGCCTTTACTACTCTCAGTTCCCTTCGATATCATGAGAGGATTCACAGTGGTGAGAAACCCTATGTATGTAAGCAGTGTGAAAAAGCCTTCACTCGTCATACCTCCCTTCGGCGCCATGAAAGGATTCACTGTGGGGAGAAACCCTATGTATGTAAGCAATGTGGGAAAGGTTTTATTTCTTCCAGTAACTTTCGAAAACATGAACAGAGTCATTCTGGAGAGAAACTCTGTGTATGTAAGCTATGTGGTAAAGCCTTCACTGGTCATAGTTCACTTCGACGCCATGAAAGAATTCACAGTGGAGAAAAACCCTATGTATGCAAGCACTGTGGGAAAGGTTTCTCTTCTTTGAGTAGT
Organism: Lophiomys imhausi; assembly: GCA_907164525.1. Classification (NCBI taxonomy): domain Eukaryota; kingdom Metazoa; phylum Chordata; class Mammalia; order Rodentia; family Muridae; genus Lophiomys; species Lophiomys imhausi. Next base: position 9,631 of record CAJQZJ010015031.1, read on the forward strand.
TGTCAGACATGAACAAATTCACACTGGTGAGAAACCCTGTGTATTTAAGAACTGTGGGAAAGCCTTCACTAATCCCAGTACCCTCCGAAATAATGAAAGGATTCTCAGTGGTGAAAAGCCCTATATATGTGAGCAGTGTGGGAAGAGTTTCATTTCTTTTAGTAAGTTTAAAATACATGAACGGATTCAAACTGGAGAGAAACCTTGTAAGTGTAAGCAATGTGGGAAAGCCTTCACTGGTCACAGTTCCCTTCGACGTCATGAAAGGATTCAGAGTGGAGAGAAACCTTTTGTATGTAAACAGTGTGGGAAATCCTTTTATACTTTAAGTTATTGTCAAAGACATGAACAAATTCACACTGGTGAGAAACCTTACATTTGCAAACAATGTGGGAAAGCCTTTACCAGGTCCAGTTCCCTTAAAATACATGAGAAGACTCACACTAGAAGAAATTCATAAGTGTAGAACATGAAAAATTATTCTTAACATGACAATGCATAGGGCAGAGAACCAGTGCCAGGTTGTCTTTGGAAATGCCTCTAGTCATCTTGATTGTATTCACAAACATAATAGTTCATACCATAGTGAGAAACTTCAAATGAATGTATGTAGATGTCTTCAATTGGCTGACCTCTGAGAATGTACCCAGTTTCAAAACTTGTATAACAAGGTTATCAGCTAGTAAAACAGTTTTCAAGGTTTTATGATGATTCCTTGATCTCTTGAATGTTTACTTGTAATTTTTACTCTTCTAAATAAATTTTTAGGTGACCTAAAAAAAAAAAAAAAAAAAGAGTTCTCTGGTGGAATTTTTGAGGTCGCTTATGTATACTATCATATCATCTGCAAATAGGGATAATTTGACTTCATTTCCAATTTTTATCCCCTTGATCTCTTTTAGTTGTCTTATTGTTCTAGCAAGAACTTCAAGTACTATATTGAGGAGATATGGTGATAGTGGACATCCTTTTCTTGTCCCTGAGTTTAGAGGAAATGCTTCAAGTTTCTCTCCTTTTAATTTGATGTTGGCAACTGGCTTGCTGTATATTGCCTTTATTATTTCGAGGTATGGTCCTTGTATGCCAGTTCTCTCCAGAACTTTCAGCATGAAAGGGTGTTGGATTTTGTCAAATGCTTTTTCTGCATCTAGTGAGATTATCATGTGGTTTTTTTCTTTCATTTCGTTTATATGGTGATTTATGTTGATAGACTTTTGTATGTTGAACCATCCCTGCATTCCTGGGATGAAGCCTACTTGATCGTGATGTATGATACTTTTGATGTGTTCTTTAGTTCGGTTTGCTAGTATTTTATTAAGTATTTTTGCATCTATGTTCATGAGGGAGATTGGTCTGAAGTTCTCTTTCTTTGTTGGGTCTTTGTGTGGTTTAGGAATCAGAGTGACAGTGGCCTCATAGAATGAGTTTGGCAGTGTTCTTTCTGATTCTATGTGATGGAAGATTTTGAAGAGTATATGTGTTCGCTCCTCTTTGAAGGTCCGGTAGAATTCCATGCTAAAGCCATCGGGCCCTGGGCTTTTTTTGTTTGGGAGATTTTTAATGACTGTTTCTATTTCCTTAGGGGTTATTGGGCTGTTTAATCTGTTAATCTGATCTTGATTTAGTTTTGGTAGGTGGAATCTATCAAGGAAATTGTCCATTTCACTTAGGTTTTCAAATTTGGTGGAATATAGATTTTTAAAGTAGGACCCAAATATTTTCTGGATCTCCTCACTGTTGTTATTTCTCCCTTTTCATTTCTGATTTTGTTGATTTGGGTTCTTTCCCTTTGCCTTTTAGTTAATTTGGTTAGGGGTCTGTCTATTTTGTTGATTTTCTCGAAGAACCAACTCTTGGTTTCATTGATTCTTTGTATAGTTCTTTTTGTTTCTAAGTTGTTGATTTCAGCCCTAAGTTTGATGATTTCCTGCCTTCTGCTCCTCTTGGGAGTGTTTGCTTCTTTTTTTCCCAATTCACCCACCTTAGCTATTAATTCGCTAATATGAGCTGTCACAATTTTCTTTTTGAAGGCACTTAGTGCTATGAACTTTCCTTGTAGCACAGCTTTCATTGTATCCCATAGGTTTGGGTATGTTGTGCCTTCATTGTCGTTGGATATTAAGAAGTTTTTTATTTCCTTCTTTATTTCTTCCCTGACCCAGTAGTCATCCAGTAAGGAGCTGTTCATTTTCCATGTGTGTGTAGGCTTTCTGTTGATTCTTTTGCTGTTGAAGACAAGCTTTATTCCATGGTGGTCTGATTAGATACAAGGTGTTATTTCAATTTTCTTGTATCTGTTGACACTATCTTTGTGTCCGACTATGTGGTCGATTTTGGAGAAGGTTCCGTGAGGTTCTGAGAAGACAATGTATTCCTTTGTTTTTGGGTGAAACATTCTTTAGATATCTGTTAGGTCCATTTGTTTCATGATCTCTGTTAGACTCAATATTTCTCTGTTTGGCCTCAGTCTTGATGATCTGTCCATTGTTGTGAGTGGGGTGTTGAAGTCTCCCACTACTAATGTGTTTTGATAAACATGCAATTTAAGTTTTAGAAGCGTTTCTTTTACAAATGTAGGTGCCTTTGTAATTGGGGCATAGATGTTCAATATTGAGATGTCCTCTTGATGAATATTCCCTTTAATGAGTATGTAATGCCCTTTTCTGTCTTTTTTCATTAACTTCAGTTGGAAGTCTGTTTTGTTTGATATTAGGATGGCTACTCCAGCTTGCTTCCTGTGTCCATTTGCTTGGAAAACCTTTTCCCAGCCCTTTACTCTGAGGTAGTGTCTATCTTTGATAGTGAGATGTGTTTCTTGTATGCAGCAAAAAGACGGGTCTTGCCTGCGGATCCAATTTGTAAACCTGTGTCTTTTTATTGGGGAGTTGAGTCCACTGATGTTGATGGATGTTAGTGACCTGGGGTTGTTATTTCCCATTAGTTTGGTATAGGTGATGGTTCTGTGCCTCTTTTGGATTAGTTGCTGAGGGGTTTTCTATTCCCTTTGTTTTCTTGGGAGGAGTTTTCTTCTCTGGGTTGGGATTTTCCTCCTAGGATTTTCTGTAGGCTGGGTTTGTGGGTGGATATTGTTTAAATTTGATTTTGTCATGGAATATCTTGTTTTCTCCATCTATGTTCATAGAGAGTTTTGCTGGGTATAGTAGTCTGGCTGGGCACCTATGTTCTCTCAGGACTTGTAGGATATCTGTCCAGGCCCTTCTAGCTTTTAAAGTTTCTGAGGAGAACTCAGGTGTAATTCTGATGGGTCTGCCATTGTATGTGACTTGACCTTTTTCTCTTACAGCTTTTAATATTCTTTCTTTGTTCTGTACATTTGGTGTTTCAATTATTATGTGGCCAGAGGAGTTTCTTTTCTGATCTACTCTGTTCGTTGTTCTGTAAGCCTCTTGGATTTTTATTGGCATCTCTTTTTTCAGGTTTGGAAAGTTTTCTTCTATGATTTTGTTGAAGATATTTCCTGGACCATGGATTCGGGAGTCTTCTCTTTCCTCTATGGCTATAATTCTTAGGTTCCGTCTTTTCATTGAGTCCTTGATTTCTTGGCTGTTGTGGGTGAGAGATTTTTTAGCCTTTTCATTTTCTTTGGATGTTGTACTGATTTCTTCCATGGAATCTTCCATGCCTGAGATCCTGTCTTCCATCTCTTGCATCCTATTTTTCATACTCACATCCGTAGTTCCTGTTCTCTTCCCTTGAATGTCCACTTCCTCTTTTAACTCTAACTGTGTTTTCATTATTGTTTCTATTTCTATTTTCATGTCTTGAATGGTATTGTTCGTTTTGTACATTTCCTTCTCCAGTTTGCTTGTTTTTGGTGGAAATCTTTCATTGCTTTATCCTTTTCCTGTTCAAGCTGAGTCACCTTGGCTTGGAGCTCTTTAATGGTGTTATTCTTTGTTTTGTCTTGTAAAATTGTGGCTTTTTTGAATTCCTTCATAGATTTAAGTTCTTCTTGAAGGGACTCTATCACTTTCCATAATGCAGAATTGTCATCGTTTTC
>CAJQZJ010015037.1:0-22931 GCA_907164525.1 Lophiomys imhausi
ATGTCCTTTGCTTTACAGAAGATTGTCAGTTTCATGAGGTCCCATTCATTGATTGTTGGTCTTAGAGCTTGAGCTATAGGTGTTCTGTTCAGGAACTTACCTCCTGTGACAATGAGGAATGTCTAATGGCAGTGAGACATTTGAGAAATGTTCAACTTCCTTAATCATCAGAGAAACACATCTCAAGACGACTCTGAGATTACAACTTACACCTGTCAGAATAGCTAAGATCAAAAACTCAAATGACAGCACATGCTGGTGAGGTTGTAAAGAAAGGGGAACACTCCTCCATTGCGGGTGGGAGTGCAAACTAGTACAACAACTATGGAAATCAGTCTGGCAATATCTTATAAAACTTGGAATAGCCCTACCTCAAGACCCAGCCATACTACTTCTGGATATCCAACCAAATGATTCCTCACCAAACCACAAGGACATTTCCTCATCTGTGTTCATAGCAGCTTTATTTGTAATAGCTAAAAACTGGAAACAATCCAGATGTCCCTAAACTGACAAATGTATAAAAAAACAAACAAACAAACAAACTATGGTCCATTTACACAGTGGAATACTATTCAGCTATCAGAAAAAAGGAAAACATGCAATTCACAGCCCAATTTATGGAACTAGAAAAGCTCATCCTGAGTGAGCAAACCCAGACTCAGAAAGAGGCACATGGCATCTACTTACATAAAATTAGATTTTAGGCATAAAGTACAGGATAACTATCCTACAACCAATACACCAAAGGATCAGGAACATGGACTTTGTTACCTATTAATGAGACAATTTGCCCTAGGAGTGCTACCATGTTGGCCCCAAGTGCAAAAGGAAGCTTTTAGCCTGCATATGACTGTTGAGCTGAGAGGGACTGATATGGAGGGACACTCCACATCAAAGGAGTGGGAAGGGTGTGAGAGGGATAAAAGGGTAGAAGGGCAGTACCAGAAGGGGTGGAATGAAGGCAACATTGTGATGGAGACCAAACCCACAACTGACAGATGGCTAAAATCCATAATTTACAAAGAACTCAAGAAATTAAATGCCAAGAAAACAAATAATCCAATCAAAAAATGGGGAACAGAGCTTAACAGAGAATTCACAAAGGAGGAATTCCTAATGGCTGAGAAACACTTGAAGAAATGCTCAGCATCCTTAATCATCAGAGAAATGCAACTCAAGATGACTCTGAGAATCCATCTCACACCTGTCAGAATGGCTAAGATCAAAAGCTCATATGACAACACATGCTGGCGAGGGTGTGGAGAAAGGGAAACTCTCCTCCATTGTAGGTGGGAGTGCAGTCTTGTGCAACCACTATGGAGGTCAGTATGGTGTATCTTAGAAAACTTGGAATAGTTCTGCCTCAGGACCCAGTCATACCACTTCTGGGTACACATCCAAATGATTCCTCACCAAATCACAAGGAAGTTTCTTCATCTATGTTCATAGCAGCCTTATTTGTAATGACTAGAAACTGGAAACAACTCAGATGTCCCTCAACCAAAGAATGGATTAAAAAATTGTGGTACATCTACACAATGGAATATAACAAAGCTATCAGAAAAAACGAAATCATGCAATTTGCAGACAAATGGATGGAACTAGAGAAACTCATCCTGAGTGAGCTAACCCAGTCTCAGAAGGATGCACATGACCTTTATTTACTTATAGTTGGATTTTAGCCATATCGTACAGGATAACTATACTACAGCCAATGCATCAAAGGGAACATGAACACAGACTTTTTTTCCTGTCAATGAGACACTTTGCCCTAGTGGTGCTGCCTTGTAGGCCCCCAGTGTATGAGGAAGCTCTTGGCCCTTATATGACTACTGAAATGGGGCAAGGGACTGTTATGTAGGGACATTCCACTCCAGAGGTGTGATGGAAGGGATAGGGAGTAGAGAGTGGGAGGGTGTGACTGGGAAGGGTGGAAAGAGGACACTGTGATGGAGATGTAACCTGAAGTCATAAATAAATATTTTTAAAAATTAAAATAAAATAAAAACAGTATGTGTGATGAACAATGAAGAGGAGAACTAAGGGAAGGGAAGCAGATGGGTAGGAAGGAAGAACAAGTCTCAAGCATTGGAACCTGAGGAAGATCATCTTTGTCTGCAAGCTGCACATCTCAAAAAAAAAAAAAAAAACAAAACAGTGCAATAATTCAGCACAAATCTGAGAACCAGGGAACCATCAGGATGATGGAGTAAATCCCAATCCAAACTGAGATATGCCCCAAGATGATCAGTCAGGCACAAGATCAAAGGGCTACAATCCCCTTTTATTCTGTTTTATCTCCCAGTATGAAATTAAGTTCAATTTACCAATACAGACCAAAGATGTACACACCAGTGAGATTTGTGATCTCTCATGTAGTAAATGTTAACCCAACACAATCCTGAGAATCTTGAACAATGAAAAATTATTTATCTTCATTTATGATGTTTATATAGTCCCCCTCAGTTTAGAGCTCCAGAATATTTGATGGTAGCAAAAATGTTTTAAAAATTAAAAAAAAAATAAGATGCCAATAATTATTTTAATCAAGATATTTCCCTGACCTGACATAGACTCCTGGTCTTATCTTAGATTAACAAAATCTTTGAACCTTAGTATATTTCTTCAGTGTATATTTTCTCTTCTTGAATTGTCCAAAATAATGTTGTTACTCAATCACATTTTTTGTTATACTTTTTTTCCTTTATTTTTTATTTCTTCAAGTTACATCTCAATCGCAGTCCTCTCCCTATTCCACCTCAAGTCCCATCCTCCCACCCTCAACCCCCCATCCTCTTCCCTACTTTTTTTTCTTTTAACTTTAAGGTATACCTTATTTCCAATTACAGTTTCCTCTTTCAGTCCAACAAATGGCTCTTTCTCTTATAATAATAAATACAATACAAAACAACAGAGGTAATTAGGCCACAGTTATGAGGGTTATGTGGCTTAGCATACATTCCCAATGTCCAGTCCATATGTATTTGGTACTTGACTTTAACATTCTACTATCTAACCATCTCCATGAGTTTAAAGTTATATATCTGACTCAACATTCATACTAACTTGCAACACAATTTTAAAAGTATCTTCATATATCTATAACACAGTTGTGGTGAGGTGGTTCAGGCTGGATGGAATAGCGTTGCTTTCTTTTGTTGGAGACATTTCGCTCTGTTTTTTTTTTTTTTTTTTTTTTTTTTTGTCTGGGGCCTCTGGCCATGTGGAATTTTTTTGCTGTCTTCTGGACTTGGGTCCAAAGGGGGCGCTTTGGTGTAGGAGTAGCGTTGCCTTACTCCAACCCTATAAGGTGAGTCATTCAGCCCCGCCTCCCAGGTGGAGACCTAAATAATCCAGGTGGTGGATCTGTTTACAAGTAAGCTCTGGTTCCCCGCCAGAAGGGCCCGTACTAGTACAAAAGTCCGATATATGATAGTTTCAGTTATCTCGCAGTTTGCCCCGGGGTTGGTTCCTGTAGCAGGTAAATCTGGCGTTCAGCTCCAATAGCCTTGCTGCTCCTGTGGCTTGTAAACTGGTCAGTTTCGTCACAGACTGCTATCTGTGGTCTTATGGCACTTTGCAGCTGAGCTGGCTCACTTCCAAGGGTCGCAACCTTTCGCCAGATAGTTGGATTGTCTGGGTGGGACCTGGGAGTGCCCAGCAGGGTGGGGATTATCTCTGCGTGGGTTCTGAATCTGCCTGCTGGGTATTAGGTTGGAACTTACTGGGAGTCTCTCCTGTTGAGGTAGGGTGATCTCGATTCCCGGGTCCAGCAGCTTCCTTGTGTGTCTGAGAGTGGGAAGGAGCTTCCTGCCCAGGGATCTTCCATGGTCCCTGGGTAGCTGGTTGAGATTTAGAAGGGGTCCTGCCCTTTGTACAGTGTCCTGCAACACTTGCCGCCTTGTGACTGTTAACCCCGAAATCAAAATACGTCCGCACAGGCCACCACCATCTTAAGAATCTCAATCACATATTTTAATCACTATACATGTACTTATAAATACTAACAATATCCAAAGAAACATAACTCTTATAGGAATTGAAGGCAAATCTTTGAAAGATTAGTTTCCCTGCAAGAGTCTCACTTGTGAGCTGATCCAATATTGATACAAAGCAAATGTATAGCATCTTACAGAAAGCAAAGGGAAAACACAACATGTGTTTAATAAAACAGGATTATGAAATACCTAGCAGTGTGATGATATACAGCGTGTACGTGTTATTTCACAGAAATACTCTATATTGATAATTATGGTATATATTAAATCCTAGTGTAAAACTATGTGCACAGTGTAAAGTTGCAAGACCCAAACTAATATCCAAGATGAAAAGCTATTTTCCTAAGGAATTTAGGCAAGTACCATAGTGAATACCTAGTGTGTTTTCCATAAATGGAATGCTCTGAGTTGAGAGACCATGGTGAAATGAGGATTTGCCCTCGTTTTTTATTCCCATGTCTAACACTTAACTGCCCGTGTGACTTTTAGCAAAGCACTCTATAAGTTTCAGTGCTTTCATTTCTGTAATTAAAAACTATAGAACCAAAAAGTATTACTTTTTATTATTTTACTTAGTATGAATTGAATAAACATTTAATATATTCCTTATTCATCCATATAGTAGTTATTCCTCGCCCCCATTTTAAGCACTATGGTTTGATAGCAAAATATCCAGTGTACTCATCTATTACCAAATGTTTCTATATGTGCACAAGTGCACCTCATGAATTGATGACAAGTACAACAAATTATTCAAGCAATCTGACTTCTTCCTTCTCTCAAATTATTAGTAGTTTTCTACTTATGTGTTTTTGTATATTATCTGTTTGGGGGTTCACATGCCAATGTATGTTTGTAGAAGTTAGTGGACAACTTAGAGGAAACGGTTCTATTCTGCTACATGGGTCTTCAGGGGAACTCAGAGGTAAGCATCCTTATCTACTGAGTTCTCTCAAAGGGCCCCAAGGTAAGTTTTTATTTTCATCTGAATATAGTTTTACCACCAATATCAGAAATATTTGACTGTCAGATTTTATTTTTCTATTTGTTTTCTAATTAGCTTGAGTTTGAGAAGAGTTATCTATATTGTGTCAGATGAGATAACTGTAGTTTTGGTAGTTAATCTATGTTTCTTGATACAAGACCTAATATTCTTGATTGATCCAAGATTAATACTAACAGTAGTAGATTTTAGAGATGCCTAGTAAAAGTGTAGCATATAAAAAGGGGTATATGTGAAAAATCATTAGCTTTAACCAGAACCGCACAGTATGATGATGATAAAACAATGCCAGGCTGCATTCAAGTGACATTGGACACCCTCAATTTTTAGCAACTTGGTTCTGTAATCTAAAATTGCACAAGTCAAATTTTCTTCACAATAGCCACAAACAATATAAAATACCTGGGGGTAACTCTAACCAAGCAAGTAAAGGACCTATAAAACAAGAACTTCAAGCCCTTGAAGAAAGAAATGGAAGAGGCCTTTAGAAGATGGAAAGATCTCCCATGCTCATGGATAGGTAGGATCAACATAATAAAAATGGCCATCCTACCAAAAGCAAAATATAGATTCCATGCAATTCCTACCAAAATACTAACACAATTCTTTATAGACTTGGAAAGAGCTATTCTCAATTTCATATGGAACAACAAAAAGCCCAGAATAGCTAAATCAATCCTGTACAATAAAAAAAATCAGGAGATATCACCATCCCAGATTTCAAGCTGTACGACAGAGCAATAGTAGTAAAAACAGCATGGTGTTTGTATAGAAACAGACCAGTAGATCAATGGAATCGAATTGAAGATCCAGAAATAGATCCACACACTTATGGCCACCTAATTTTTGACAAAGAAGCCAAAATGGCACAATGGAAGAAGGACAGCATCTTCAACAAATGGTGCTGGTCCAACTGGATGTCCACTGGTAAAAGAATGAAATTAGACCTATACTTATCACCTTGTAAAAACTTAAATCTAAGTGGATCAAAGACCTTAACATAAGGCCAGTCACCCTAAATTTACTAGAAGAAAAAGTGGGAAAAACTCTCGAACTCATTGGCACAGGTGACAACTTCCTGAACAGAACACCAACAGCTCAGGACCTGAGATCAACAATCAATAAATGGAGCCTCATGAAACTGAAAAGCTTCTGTAAGGCAAAAGACACTGTCATTCGAACAAAATGGCAGCCTACAGACTGGGAGAAAATCTTCACCAACCCCATATCTGACACAGCGCTAATATCCAAAATCTACAAAGAACTCAAGAAATTAAATGCCAAGAATTCACATAATCCAATCAAAAGATGGGGGACAGAGCTAAATAGAGAATTCACAAAGGAGGAATCCCTAATGGCTGAGAGACACTTGAAGAAATGCTCAACATCCTTAATCATCAGAGAAATGCAACTCAAGATGACTCTGAGATTCCATCTCACACCTGTCAGAATGGCTAAAATCAAAAACTCAAATGACAGCACATTCTGGCGAGGGTGTGGAGAAAGGGTTACTCTACTCCATTGCTGGTGGGAATGTAGGCTTGTGCAACCACTATGGAGGTCATTCTGGCGATATCTTAGAAAATTTGGAATAGCTTTGCCTCAGGACCCAGCCATACCACTTCTAGGTATACACCCAAATGTCTCCTCATGGAATCATAGGGAAATTTCCTCATCTATATTTACAGCAGCCTTATTTGTAATAGCTAAAACTGGAAACAACCCAAATGTCCCACAACCGAAGAATGGATTAAAAAACTGTGGTACATCTACACAATGGAATATTATTCAGCTATCAGGAACAATGAAATTATGCAATTTGCTGCCAAATGGATGGAACTAGAAAAGCTCATCCTGAGTGAGCTAACTCAGACTCAGAAGGATAAATATGGCATCTATTTACTCATAGTAGGATTTTAGCTATATAGTAGAGGATATCGATACTACAACCAATGCACCAAAGGGAACATGGACATAGACTTTTTATTTTTTATTCTTTTATCTTTATTTTTATTTTTTTAAATTCTTTTTTATTTGTTTGGTTGGTTTTTTTAGTTCTCTCTCCCTGGCCATGAGACATTTTTCACCAGTGATACTGCCTCGTAGACCCCCATTGTATGACGAGGCTCCTGGCCCTCATATGACCTATGAACTGGGGTGAGGGACTATTATATAGGTACACCCCTCTCCAGAGAAGCAGGATGGAAGGATCTAGGATAAAGAAAAAAATTGAAATGTGAAAAAAAAAACAAATTTTCTTTGAATTGATACAGTTACCAATCACATTGCTCCATCTATCTGTGCTTAGATATGAAACATGTGTTTGAAAATATACATGGGACATGAACATTGAGGGTTGACTGAAGTTGCTAGCTGGCCATGGGACTATTGATTACTCAAGATATTAACAAATGGACCCATAACTTGTGCAAGTGCTGAGTAGAAATAACTCAAAGTACTCATCTGTGGATGAGTCCTGGGTATCAACCTTCAATATCCAAGAGTAAGGAACCTTCCAAAGAGGTCGAAGACAGAATACAAGAACTGGAGGGTGGAGCTGTGAACTGCTAACTACTGAAAATGGTATGGTTATTGCATGTATCAAATCATTGCCACCTTAATTAGCTGAACAATCCTATATAAGATCAAAGATATCAAATTCTTGCATGGATAGAGGAGGAGTCCTAAAGCTCAAGAAAAGCAATAGGCAGTTGATGGCTACTGAGAGAGTCACTGTCCTTTGGGAATATGACTGATGGTAGGTTCTCATGACACACCGAGTGGTCCCATACCTGTGGAATGTGAGTAGCACTAACTGTACACAGGAAGTTTTTAATAAAAAATGCAAATACATTTTGAAAAATGACAAAGTAGGGAGCAGTGGAGAAAAATGGAGGAATTTACTTATAGACAGATATGATCAACATAGCTTTTATAATATGTGAGGTTTTTCAAGAATAAATAAAATGTTTTTAAGTGAAAAAAATATTTCTACATCTTTGTTTTGAACAATTACAGTTAGTTTTGTCTCATGAATTCACTGATGTAGAAGTAAGACCTAAACAATTGTGTCAATCTACAAATGTGCCTTTTGATTCTTGAGAATGACCATTGTTACACAATTAAATCTACCTTTAATTCAGTGTGACTATTCATGGACTTTTATGTCTGATAGCTAAAATTTCTGTTTTATGAGGTCATCAAATATGAGTGACCCTGGAGTTCTAATAATTCATGTTTTTTTTTCTTCTTTGTTTCTTTGGAGACCTGACTCTTCCTGAGTCAGGAAAATTGTCCTTTGGTAGAAGATTCAAGAATGACCCTTACTTCCTTTTCTCCATGAATTATTTTCTTTTGTAAATAATACATGAAAAGTTGATTGTACCTAATTCTCATTATAGTTCATATAGTATGCATTTCCCATTTGACATGAAATCAATTATGAGGACCATTTTTTCTTAAAAGGAGCAGACAAAAGATGTATGCAAAACATTCATTGATATTTCCATAGGGAGGCATTTCTCTTTTGAATCATTTGTTTGATTTCTTTAGCTTTTACCCAGAACACATCTGTGATGTAAACTATAGTTGCAGCATGAATCTTGGACATTTTTGATTTTAAATTTCCTTGAATTCTGTCTTTTAAAAAATCATTAATTTCCCTGGAGAGAAGAGGCAATTACTATTACAAAAGCATGATTGCATGCTGGGGATTTCAAATTTATCAACATCAAATCTCAACATGAATACAGATTCCTATGCCTTTGCATATTTTATATGATTTTGGCATTCCTAATTTTTTCTAAAATGTTTCAAACTCATTATTATAATTTTAGGCTATGTCACACTGTAAGATATGTAGAGACCTCTTTGTGTTACATTGCTACCCAGGAAGACAAACAGAAGATCAATAGCATTCTGAAAAGATGACAAATATGCATTAGTGCATGTGCATTAGTGCATCTGAATTAAAAGTGTTAGCTGTATTCATTTTATATCTGTGTCTAGCTTATAGATAAACTTATGTACATCTATTTTCTCTGTATTTTATGTATCTATTATATATATATATATATATCCACATTGTCTGTATAGATACACAATACAAGCCAGTACACCTTTCTATCTATATTTTGAAAATAAACAATACAAGTAAGAATTTCATAAATTATATGTAGTCATATACATATGAACATGTCAAACCAGAGTTTTTAAAACTGTAGATATAACTAAAAAAAAAATGACTTTTCTGTCTGGGTAGCACAATCCCCAGAAAGGGTGCTGCTAATCCCACTGGACCCAATTGAAAACTATGGACCTGTATTATCATGCATTAAATAGGACAGTCTATCATTTTTAAATGTAATTCTCAAAAAATTTCAACCCATAGGGAAAATAGTAGGAATGAATAAATAGAATTGTCTCCCTCAGTCAATATTTTTGAAGATTTTAGAAACAGTATATTTCTAATTTATTTATGCTTTTTAAGGTGCTTGAAAATAATCCATAAGGAAATGTATAATATTCTCATTCTCCTTTGGGAAAATATTCACTATTTGTATAAAGAGATAGGTTCTACTATTGAATAAACAGGAAAGAATGCTATATTGACTAAGCAAGTCTTATTTTAAACAACATGCCTTGCTAGTTTTCTTGTATTTATAAAACTATTGTTTCATAAAAATACTGTATATTTAGTTCTTATTTCTGTTTTAGAGATGATGCTGACCCTTCAATGATCTCTACTTCCTATCTGCAATTTCTTCAATTTTCTCATGAAAATAACTTGTTCAAATCTTGCCTTTCACTATTTGTACAAAAACCATTTCATGTAATTTATATTCATTTTGCTTTTTTTACATACTTTAGCAATTATTTAATGGCTACCTAATATATTCTAACATGAACTTCATACAGAAATTCATGCACCTGCCCATTTTGTATTATTGTTCCAAAAAGATGATTATAATTTCATTCTCTGTCCTGTTTAATTTTGTCCCCAGCCCTTACATATGTCCTGAATTATTATGTGGCTGCTCTGGAGTCCTTCCATATTACAATGATCATGTGTCTTTCAGAATGAACTGCAAGCAAATTGCCAACAGGGGCTCTGTTTATTACACATTTTGTGTGTGTGTGCATCTGGTATCTAAAATTATGCTTGAAATAGTGTAGTATTAATGAAATAGTTGTGACAGACACGATAAATAAAAATGTGTACAATTGCCCTAGTTACTGTAATAGTGATATTAGATTGTCTTTAAGTCTGTAGTGTTTTCCTTCTACCAGCTGGTAGATAGCAATTCTCAGATGTTCAAATTGCATAATCTCAGAAAGTTTTACATTAAAGGTCACCGTCTGGACTGAGACCCAGACACATTTATTTCCAGTTCACTGCTTTAAGACAAATTATTACATACCAAAGCTTTTCAATAGTTCTTAAATTTGTTTTTATTACTAAAAGTAAAAAAAAAAAAATGTTGCTAGAGACTTATAAAAGGCCAAACTATCATCCTATATTAAAAGACTGCAAAATCAAGGTTTCTCACTAAGTATAGCTAACAGATTCTACATGAATGAAAGTATAATATTAGTTTTAGACATTTAATGAAAATGAAATAACTACAATCCATTATCTGCTATTACTGTTAAAAATAGTAAGCAGATACATATATAGGCTTTAAATATTTGATAAGATAAAAACTATAAAAGCTATTTTTCTTATGATGTTTGATACAAAGTAATTGATTTTCTCTTCATTTAACTATATATACCATATCATGTTAGGCTGATATGTTATATTAGTAATATTAAATGATAATGCATAGTCTCACATAATTAAGTTTGGCCTTGAATGTGCTATTGAAATAGCCAAGGAAGACCTTATAATTCTGATCCTGCTGTCTACAGCTACCAAGTTTGTGGTAATAGGCATTTACCACTGAACTTGTTTTATGTGGGGACTGGGGATCAAATATATAGGACTTTGTGTACTCAGACTGGGCACTTTATCAAATGAAATAGCCCACACATTGCAAATATTGAATCAGTTAATTCTAGCTAATAAACACTCATGGAGGACATGACAGATATTGTATTATTGCTACACTATTTGCTAAATAAAATCAATTATGAAAATATAAAATTATTTGCTTTATTATTTCCTTGTCGAATGTTAATTGAATAGTTACCAGATAATAAGTAGTGAGTCATAGAGAAGTGCCCTTACTCTAGAATGATTAAGCAGTAATAAAAACACATTAATCAATGACATAAAAATTTAAACAATCTAAATAATAATAAATAGATAAGTCTAATGTACATATAATGGGGAAATTATATCTCCAAATTTCCCAGCTTAACTTCTCTTGAGGAAAGGACATTAGACCACTACCTGAAGGAAGGAGAGTCAACTGTAAAAGAGAGGTGACATGACATCAGTTGTTGTTTTTAAAAAAACTAAATATCTCAGTCATTTGAATTTACCGATGAAGATTCAGGGGTCAGATTCTGGGTTGAAACCCTGCTAGCTCAGAGAGGCAGTGAAAACACCCAGAAATTTCCTTTCAAATAAAACTCTAGAGTTAAGAAGCTCAGATAACGTAGAGCAAGAAGCCTGGAAAGAGAAACCGCAAAGAAGAAAATCCAAAGGAAGAACTCCAAGGACAAACTCTCAACTCCTTCTCCATGCTGTCTTAAATACCACTGGGTTCAGTGTCCCTCCTTTCTGTTTAATCCCTGTCATCTGATTTCTTGCTCTGCCTCTTGACCTAGGGTTAACTTTATTTAATCCTGTGTACAGAAAACTCTTGGATTAAAGTGGGGACTAGGGCAAAACCCCACCACAAGTAATTGTTTACAGTAAACCGAAAGCTCTAGGATTAAAGACTGAGCCACTCCGTAATTAGGAATAGATTTTTCAGTTCACAAGCTCAGAGTTCACAATGTGATCAACTACTCTCAACAATCTGTCTTTGGAGGACAGATTTGGCAGAAGAATCAACACTACAATAGTCATATTGAAGGAGTTGGTGCTTCATTCTATATCTTCCTTCATAATTCAATATTTTTATATCCTAAAAAGGAGAGGGGTTGAGATTAAAACATTCTCAGAAAATTAACAAAATAAATTGATGCTGTTCTATATGAAGTTAGACACAAGTGTAGTCTTCATGCAAGTACAATGAAGATATGAATAGGAAATACCTGCAAAGAGAAGAAAATAGTACTATTTGTGCCCCAAAGATTGTTGTGCTAGTGATGCTTGAAACCATTTAGTGTTTTAAATCATTGAGCATGTTACACCTCCCCCCACGTGTAAACACATTGTAAAGTAAAAATCATGAACACACTTCCTTGACTAAGTATGCTTATATTCATCACTTTCATGACCCATTAACTGCTGACAATCTAGGGCTGTCCCTGAAGAAAGGAGATGGTATCACTCATGTTCTTGCTCTGATGTCAGAATTTTGCTGTGTATGGTATCATGTGATACATATCTAGACTGGCACTCTAAGTGGTTGGAAGGCATACCTCTTGGCAGCAAAGGAAAGGCCTAGGAGTTGAATCCTGCTATTAAGAGTCTGTAGGCTAAGAGATACCCAGTGACCACATTTCACATGGAAACTCAATGTATCTGCAAATATGTCATCCTTTGATGTTCTTCTTACAGCAGAAAGGGCTTATTCCTACCAATAACAATTCAGTTTAAAACGAGTATTCTAAATTCTCTTGTACTCGGAGACTTGACCCCAGGGCCTGCATCCAAACTGAAACCCCCAGATGCTGAAATCCTAAAGATAAAATAATTTGATATTTTTGGTTAATCTTAGTATATAATCTCACATATTTTAAATATTTTCTAGGTTATTTATAGTATATAGCACACTGAAAAGGCCAATGTATGTGGTTGCTTTACTGTGTTATTTAGGGAATCATCACAAGAAAAATGCTTGTACACAACCAGTTAAGAAATTGCTTTATAGAATATTTTTGTAGTATACACTGTGTAATCAGTAGATACAGAAAGGTCTGTTTTATTTGAGAATTTATATTATGAGCACTTTTCTAAATACATACACACATCAATATTAGTCAATACAGTTAAAATGTCTACATTTCTTTCTACATTGTTAAAGTTAAAGGTAAAAAATCATGCACATAAAATAGGTAATATTAGGTATATTTTAGAAAAACAAGCAAGAAAGGGGTAAAAGTAGTAGTGAGATAATTATTTAACATATTTAAGAAAGGGCAGACTGAAGCCACCAATATAATAATAATTAACTTGGAAAATTTTTTAAATATGGGTAATCTACTATCTGAAGCCTATATAAGTTTATAACTTGAAACTTCTCTGTGTTGCAGAAAAGGAATGATTTGTGACTTCATTGATCTAGATAACATATGTATCATATTGTGTCTAACCTAGAAGATGAGTGGTAGATAATATGGCAAGGAAGAGAACAGGTATTTTGAAGAGATAAATATTTGGTCTGTCTGAGAAATGGTAAACAAGTCAGTAAGGTGAGTGCCAAATAAACAAAGGTGAATAAAATAATAAATGAAGTCAAGTATGAAACTGAGACTGGGTAATACAGAGTGTGGTTAATGAATGAGTAGCTGTGAAGTTTACTGTGATTGAAGTGGGTAGCCATCCACTGAAGAGTCTTGAACAAAACAGGTATCATCTTACCTAGTTATGTTTACAGTGATCTCCCGGTTGATTTCATGAAAATGACGATAGTGTCTATGTTGAAGAGGGCTGATTGGAAGGTCTTTCCTTAATCTAATCAAGAGATACACTGTCCAGGGTCAGCACTGGTTTGGTATATGGAGAAGAAACTGAGGATTCTAGGCAATGTGAAGTTGGAAATGATTGTATGTCACACAGTTCTAAGGTTCTGTTTGTTTTGTTCTGTTTTCAGGGGTTGTTGTTGTTGTTGATGATGATGATGCTATTGTTTTATATAAGTAATGGACATATAGCACTTAATAATCCTTAATAATATGGAATTCTGAAAACATTAATCAAAATAAACCTTGTTGAAGTAGGGGAGATAATGCTGATGACCTCCAAAGCAAAATGGGTAAAACAATATTGTATAGAGGCAAAAAGTTTTAAAAACAGTATTTTCTCAATATTGTAGCAAAATACATGCAAATAACTTTGCGGAGGCAGGCAGTTAGGTCTTTCTGTGACTTCTGATTTGAAGAATAGTTCACAACTGGGAAGATCAGGTGGTAGCAATGCTAGGCTGGTCACATTGCTTCTGCAGTAAGAAAGCAGACAAAGAAAGACTCTAGTACTTCTGATTTCTCAGTTTTATGAAGCCTGGGACCCCACACTTGTTAATGGTACTGAATACAATCAGGTTTGATCTTTCTAATTAAATTAACCTCTTTGGACATGAGCAAGTAGACATGGCCAGAACTTTATCTGATAGTGATTCTAAATCTTGTTTAGTTAACGATCAAATGTACAACCCTTGTCATCTTGACACACAAATACACATATAATTCAAAGCATTCAACCTAGATATCTAAATTCTCATGTTCATTTTATAGTAAAATAATGTATTTAGTCAGTCTCTGAAAGACCTCAGAATGAATCATTTATCAAAACTATAAGAGTTTCTTTTGAGACACAATATGTCTTACTAACCAATAAAAATCCAAAATACTATTTACATATAAAAATAAACATTGGCACATAATAAATATTCTAGTTAAAAAAGGGCAGAACAGTGGCATGCTAACAGACAATAAGACTAAAACTAGATTCAAACTAGGGAAGTCACAAACCAAATCTGTCATCCAGTTAGGCACACTGGTGAAGGCACTGTGGCAGGAACATCATGAGACAGGCTGATCTCATTGAATCTACAGTTAAAAGAAAAGGAATGGATGCTGGTGAACACTCATGTACCCCTTTATTTTCTTCTGGGAACCAAGCCTCCATGGTTCTACCTATATTCAAAGTTGATTTTCCCTTCTTGGTTAAATTTTTCAGGAAATGCTCTCACAGATAGGCTTAGAAATTTTTTTGGCATAATTGTTTCTAAAGCTGGTCAAGATGTCAATGAAGATTAATCATCATAGAGAAGATGTTTATTCTATAAAAGTACTATATAACAAGCAGTTATCAATAACACAATATATTGGAAAATTGTTGAAGGAATAGCTGATAAATGTTATAATAGAATATTATAAGGATATATGATGAAGATATGTAGAGAGCTGCGATGTGCCGCGCCTTAAAGATGGCGCCGGTTTCCGCCTTCCACCAGCCTGACGGTGAGCGCTCTCAGTGGTAAACAAGTCCATATTTGGCAAAGACCGCTGATCTGGCTTGCTTCCGCATACGTGGGCCTCTAAGATAGCACCACGTGGCTTTACTTGATTGGCTGTTCACATAGTATTTAGCCCGTGGGTTGGGTCTGCCCGGGCATTCAGAAGACTGTTTTCAAAGGACCTGAATAAACTGCTGGAGAAGAGCTTTTGCGAGTTGCGTCATCCTTGCTGGTCGAGGGGGACGTGAGAAGTGGTGGCCCGTACGGGGACCCAAAAAAGACTCAGAACTCCTGCAGTCAGGGGCAGCGCTGGTAAGTTCCTGGGATAAATTAGGACAATAAAGTTTCACGGAGATAGCGAACACAAGGTAAAGTTTCGCGGAGATAGTGAACAAAAGGTAAAGTTTCACAGAGATAGTGAACATACGGTAAAGTTTCACGGAGATAGCGAACAAAAGGTAAAGTTTCGCGGGGAAGCTGGGAACCGAAAGTAAATTTTTAATCATGGGATTGTCTGAGTCACATCCAATTTTTCTGGCTCTTCAGGAGCTACTTTTAGCTAGGAATTTGAAAATTAAGAAGTCTACCCTAGAGAGATTTTTGAATGAATGCAATTCCGTGGCTCCGTGGTTTGCGGTGTCCGGGAATCTTACGGTATCCTGGTGAACACTCATGTACCCCTTTATTTTCTTCTGGGAACCAAGCCTCCATGGTTGGTTCAAATTAGGCAGGACAAATTAGGCAGGGACTTGGATTTTGCTTGGGAGCAAGGGACTCTAAAACATGGAGTAAGACCAATTTGGAAAATGGTGAGTTGTTGTTTAGAAGATCAGAGATGCTGTAACGCGATCAAGGAGGGAGAATCAGCCTTGGAACTGCTGCAAGGGGAAAGATCTGAGCAAGTAGACAGTGAAAAGGAAAGTAACAAAGGCGAAAGATTTGAGCAGGCAGACAGTGAAAAGGGAGGCAAAAAGAAGGTTCCTCTCTATTCCGATCTTAGAGATTTTAGAGATTTTAGAGATTTTGAGGACTCAGAGGGCACGGATTCTGAAGGGGAGCTACGTGCTCTACTACAACAGTTGGAGAGGACTGTTATGAGAAAAGGGGAAAAGAAAAGGGTAAAAAAGAAAGACAAGTTGGCGGCAGTTGGTGTAAGTGAAGCCTTTGCCGCAGCGCCTTCAACTCCCCCTCCATATCCAGAAGCCATTCAGATAGATCAGCCTGTTCAGTCCCTGAAAGTAGGGAGATCTTTCTGCCTGGGGATGTGGACACAAGTAAGAACAGAATTACAGTTTGCCTATCTGGTATACCAAGACCCACAAGGGAACAGTTACGAGGAACCGCTTGATTTTAAGGTAGTTAAATCCCTTGCAGAGTCGTTTCGTACCTATGGTACTACCGCTTCTTTTACAATGGCTCAAGTGGAAGCATTAAGCAGACATTGCATGACTCCAAGTGATTGTAGTGGCCTGGTCCGCGCCTGTTTAAGTCCAGGGCAATACTTAGACTGGAAAGCTTTCTTGATTGAGTATGCCACTGAGCAAGCAGCCATTAATCAGAGAGATGGAAATCCAGCCTGGGATAGAGATATGCTGCTTGGGCAGGGGAGATTTGCCAACCAGCAGATAGGATATCCTATTCAGGTTTATGAGCAAATAAACAAGATAGCTATCAAGGCTTGGAGATCTCTTCCTAATAAAGGGGAGGTGAGTGGGAAATTAACTAAGATTCTACAGGGCCCCATGGAGCCCTTTTCAGACTTTGTGGCACGAATGGTGGAAGCAGCAGGGAAGATTTTTGGTGACCCGGATGTTGCTATGCCCCTAATAAAACAGTTGGTCTATGAGCAATGTACTAAAGAGTGTAGAGCCGCTATCACCCCTTACAAGAACAAAGCGCTAGAAGTCTGGATGAAAGTGTGTAGAGAACTTGGAGGGCCGTTAACTAATGCTGGTCTTGCTGCCGCAGTAATAGAGTTGACCAGAAAAGTGGAGGAAGTTCAGGAGTTTGTTTTAAGTGCATCAAGATGGGACACTTTAAAAGACAGTGCCCCAGGGGAAGGAGTACAGAAAGTACAGTAAGTGTACAATGCCCCAGGCGGCCGGGGTTATGCCCAAAATGTAAAAAAGGGAACCATTGGGCTAATGAATGCCATTCAGTGATAGACATCCATGGCCAGCATTTAACTCAAGGTTATGCTGGCGCTCGTCCAAAAAACGGACAGCGGGGCCCAGGACCCCAGGGCCCACAAATATATGGGGCAGTAGAGAATCAGGACAAAGAACAGAATCAAGAGAGATGGCCAACCCTCCGCCATCCGAGAGACCACGGAGAGCCACTGCAGGCTCAGCAGGATTGGACCTCGGCTCCACCACCAGACTCGTATTAACACCCCAAATGGGGGTCCAGTTAATTGAAACAGATTTTAAAGGACCCCTTGAACCTGGTACAGTTGGTTTGTTGTTAGGGAGGTCATCATCAGCCTTGAGAGGACTTATTGTCCATCCTGGAGTTATAGATCCAGATTATACAGGAGTGGTTAAGATCATGGTAGCCTCCCCTCATGGTATAACGGCTATCTCTCCTGGAGATAGAATTGCTCAGTTGATCATGTTGCCGAGCTTACATGATCGCTATGCGGCAAGGGATCGAGAGAGAGGAAAACATGGTTTTGGGTCCACGGGCACAGATCTGACTTTTCTCTCCCTGGATTTGGACCAACGCCCCGTCTTGGAGTTAAAAGTTGATGGTAAAAAAGATCCTGGGCCTTTTGGATACTGGGGCTGATAGGAGTATCATAGCAAAGAAAGACTGGCCTTCAGGTTGGCCTGTACAAGCCTCTTCTCAAACACTTCAAGGCCTGGGTTATGCTAGGACTCCAGATATGAGTGCAAGGTTATTAAAGTGGCAGGACCAAGAGAACCACTCAGGAGAAATGCAGCCATATGTACTTGAGCTCCCTATCTCCCTTTGGGGAAGAGACCTTTTAAAGGATATGGGATTTAAATTGAGTAATGACTATTCTGATTCAGCCCAACGTATGATGCAAGATATGGGATATGCTCCAGGCTTTGGAATAGGAAAATATTTACAGGGGCGGAAAAGTCCCATATCTATGCAGCAAAGACAAAAGAGACAGGGCCTTGGTTTTTCCTAGGGGCCACTGAGGAGGGCATTCCCATAACTTGGAAGACGGAGGACCCAGTAAGGGTTCCTCAGTGGCCACTTTCCTCTGTAAAATTGAATGCAGCCAGAGAGTTGGTGGATGAACAGATGTCTTTAAAGCATAGAAAACCGTCTGTATCTCCCTGGAATACACCTATTTTTGTCATTAAAAAGAAATCTGGAAAATGGAGATTGTTGCATGACCTGCGTGCCATAAATCAACAAATACAGATCATGGGCCCAGTGCAACGCGGCTTGCCGCTTTTATCATCTTTGCCAGCCTCATGGCCCATTATAGTTATAGATATAAGAGATTGTTTTTTCTCTATCCCTTTGTGTGCCAAAGATAGTGAGAGATTTGCATTTACTGTTCCATCCTGTAATCATGAGGAACCTGATCAGAGGTTTGAATGGGTAGTATTACCTCAGGGCATGGCAAACAGCCCCACTATGTGCCAACTGTATGTGGGGGAAGCCATTGCTCCCTTGAGAAAGAATTTTCCAGATTTGAGATGTGTTCATTATAAGGATCATATCTTACTGGCAGCTAAGAGTGAACAAACGTTAGATCGGGCCTATGAAGAATTAGTTCAATTATTAAAAAATAAAAGGTTGTTTATTGCTCCTGATAAGGTTCAAAAGGAAAATGTGGTTTATTATTTAGGAGCGAAGTTTGGACCTGAAAAGATAATACCTCAAAAGATTGAGATAAGAAAAGATAATTTAAAGACTCTAAATGATTTTCAAAGGTTGTTAGGAGATATCAATTGGGTAAGAGGCTATTTAAAGTTACCAAATTATGAAATAAGACCCCTATATGATATTTTGAAAGGTGATTCAGCACTTAATTCTCCTAGGCAATATACAGAAGAAGCAAGAAAAGCTTTATGTAAAGTGGAAGAAAGGTTACAGAGTGCCTTCCTAAAGAGATGGCAGGAAGGACAGCCCATTGTATTGTGCATATTTGCCACCTATGGTCAACCTACAGGATTGTTATGGCAGGACGGACCATTATTATGGACCTATTCAAAGATTTCTCCGAAAAAATCCATAGAACATTATCCCACTGCACTTGCTGCTTTAGCCTTGAATGGTATCCAACAATGCTTGCAGTCTTTTGGAGTTGCTCCTGCCAGTATACTAGTGCCCTATTCCAGTTATCAAATTAAGATTTTGTGTGGCACTGTAGATGACTGGGCAATATTGCAATGTAGCTTTGAAGGAGTGATTGATAACCATTTTCCTAAGCATCCATTACTATCATTTCTTAAGGAGCACCCAGTGATATTCCCTAAGGTTACTTCAGCAGTACCACTTCAAGGGCCACCAAATGTGTTTACTGATTGCTCAAAGACAGGCTGTGGAGCCTATTTGATAGAAAGACAAGAGGCCGTGTTATGTCAATTTCAACCGGGCTCCCCCCAAATAGTAGAGTTGAAAATAGTAATTGAGGTGTTTAAAAGATGTCAATTTACATTCAATTTGATTTCAGATTCAGTTTATGTGGTCAACGCAGTGAAAGTATTAGAATTAGCAGGTCCTATTAAGAATAGTAGTACTGTATGTGCCTTATTACAAGAGTTACAAGTTTTAATCTGGCAGAGAAAAAGGTGTTTTTATATTCAACATATCAGAGCACATACAGGATTACCTGGACCATTAAGTGAGGGTAATGATAAAGTTGATCAATGGACTAGGATGACATGCCTTTTTTGGAGCTCATTCCTGGACCAAGCCAGACAGTTTCACCAATTATTTCATGTAAATGCAAAAACTCTACAGCAGAAATTCCATTTGTCTAGAGCAGATGCTAGACAAGTGGTTTTGGACTGTCCTCAGTGTGTGATTCATCATCATCCTCCCAGTGTGGAAGTTAACCCTAGAGGTTTGATGCCACTCAAAATCTGGCAAATGGACGTTACCCACATTTCAGAGTTTGGAACCTTAAAATATATTCATGTATCTGTGGATACCTGCTCAGGTATCATACATGCTACACCTATGAGTGGAGAAAAGGCTCGCAATGTCATAGGACATTGCTTAGAAGCCTGGGCTGCATGGGGAAAACCACAGCAGCTGAAAACGGACAATGGACCAGCCTATACGGCACAGTCCTTTGTCTCCTTCTGCAACCAGATGGAGGTACATCTTAATCACGGATTACCATACAATCCTCAAGGACAAGGAATTGTGGAGCGTGCTCATCGCACCTTGAAAGAATGCTTGCAAAAACAAAAAGGGGGAATAGGCCAAGGCCGTACCCCCAAGGAGAGAATATCTTTAGCCTTATTTACTTTAAATTTTTTCAATTTGGATGCTCAAGGCCGCTCAGCAGCGGACAGACATCAGGATTCCCATGGTCCACCTAAAAGCATGGTGAAGTGGAAGGATATTTTGACAGGCTCTTGGCGGGGGCCTGACCCCGTGCTAACATGGGCGAGAGGGTCTGTTTGTGTTTTTCCTATGGATCAACAAGATCCAGTGTGGGTGCCTGAATGCCTTGTGAGGAAGATTCGTCATGAAGACCTTCCTAAGGATCCTGGTGATAGTAGCAGTGAGTATGTCAGGAATGACCGAGCCGAGATGGGGGATCCTGTCGATATTCCCAAAGCCGATGCCGGTCAGACATGATGCAACTGTGTTTCCACGCTTATTTAGCAGTAATAGAAGCTTAGGCTTACCCTACCTTCCCTTTGATGATCAGAGAAGCCCTATAGAGGGTAATAGAAATGTCAGCTTGAAGGGTAGTCTGTGCTTTATAATGAGCTTCAATAGGTCAGATGATACAAAATGCATTAAATTGTCTCAGCAGTCAGCAGATTTTTTGCCACAACTGAGGTTTGGGGGTAGGAGTGGTGGTTTGTTTTCAGGCAATGGTTCTCGCCTTGAAGGATGGTGGCCCCCACGAGTCTCTGACCGGGACCCCCCCAGACAGCCACGCTGGGCACCTTTTTGTAGAGGATCCACAGGAGAGGAAGGACCTTTTCCCTGGACTGGATGTCAGGAGCACAGACCAGTTTGGGTTCAACAAGATTATTTTTCCTTTAGCCCCATGATTAGTAATATAGTGAATAAGTCTTGTACAGGAATGCTTGATATATCTACTAGGGATCCTCAGCAGACTACCACCAATCCTTTTGATTTGTGGCTTTTGTGTGGGGTAAATGGAAGTTGTATGGACTTGGGACCTGTCATTATGCTTGGGGGAGGAATTTATCAAAGAGGTAATTTTTCCCTAGGGTCCGCTACCAAATTGGATTTTTCTAGCGGTAGTGGCTCTAGTATTTGGAAATCTTTGTTTCATTCTTACCGCAATAAGACCTTTTCAGCTTCGCCAGTATGTCTCTGGCCTCCTTTTCTGTGGATTGTAAGTAATGGGAGTGCATCCTTGGGTGAAGAAAAGTTAGTATGCACTCCGGGCACATGTTTTTATGCCCTATGCTGGAATGCCACAGCCTTTCCTGTGGCTGTGGTGACTAGAATGCCTCGATATGTACCAGTTCCTGTAGAGGCTCCTAATACCATGATGCTATTCAGTTTTAAAAGAGATTTTGGCATCACTGCAGCTCTTGTTACTGCCATCACTATTGCTGCTGTGGGAGCTACTGCCTCAGCTATTGCCTTGTCTAGTTCTATACAGAATGCCAATGCCCTGAATAACATCTCAGCCACTGTGGCACAGGCATTGGATACTCAGACCTCTATGAATTCTCATCTCAAAGGAGGCCTTATGATAGTTAATTAACGCATAGATTTAATACAAGAACAGATTGATTCTCTTTGGCAACTAGCACAATTGGGGTGTGAGTGGAAAATGCAAGGTTTGTGTGTTACTTCCGTGCAGTATCAAAATTTTACAAAGGCTGCTAATCTGTCTAGACAATTGTCAAAGTTCCTCTTAAGGATTGGTCGGCTGAGTTTGAAAATTTGAGGAGAGAGCTGAGAGCGACAATCGTCCACATCAATTCCACTCGGGTGGATCTGAGCCTGGCCACTGGTTTGACTTCCTGGATTCAGACGGCTATGGATCATCTTAAGGAGTGGGCGGGCGTAGGCTCTTTGGCGATACTGATGATACTAGCCTGTCTGGTTTGCCTATGGTGCATCTACAAAATGAGAGCCACACAAAAGCGTAATGCAGCCATGATTATACAAGCCCTTGTCGCCATTGAGGCGGGACAGTCCCCTCAGGCATGGCTCGCTGCCATGAAGCCTTAAATCTTCACTGAGCATAGTCCCTGCCCACTGAGGTATTTGTTCCACAAATATTAGGGTCTGGCAAGTCAGTGACGGAGTTGACGGGTAAGTCTCGGCCACCTAAGACAGGGCAGTCCCGAGTGGGGAGGCTGACCCAGAGACGGGTAAGAGTTTGAGCACCGCCCTCCTACAGGCTCAGGCCCACCATGAGATCCCCAGATATGGGGATTATGTAGCCTTTCCAGGGACTTCTACCAACTTTAAAAAAAA
>CAJQZJ010015039.1:0-10228 GCA_907164525.1 Lophiomys imhausi
TTCAAGGACCAAATGCAGACTTTTTCAACTGAACACAAAGGTAGGAAATGGATGTTCTAGCTCAAAGTTGGCCAAGAGAAGTAGTTTCTTTTCTTTTTGGAAGGGACTACTATTTTTTTTCTTCTAGTCATGTGTCCAGCTTATTGAAGGAGGATCATCATCTATATTATTTAGGAAATCTGTTTTATTTTTACTTTTTATCTCTTTCTGTAAGGTCTAAGTCTCTTTATTAGACCAAAGATTTTAGATGTAGAATTTATGCCATTGCAAATTTTTTAATGTTTATTACTTCAAGTTACATCTCCACAGTCCCCTCTCTCCGACCCTCTGGGCCCCACAAACCCACCCTCTCGCCCCCCGTCCCAGAATTCATAATTCTTTTTTTAATAAGTAGGCTACAATTATGAAAATTCTAAGGTATAACATACATTCCCAATGTTCAGTCCATACATAAATGGCAACTGATATTAATATTTTATTATCTATCTTTCTGTCTATCTATCTATCTATCTATCTATCTATCTATCTATCTATCTATCTATCTCCATGAGTTTAAAGTTCTACATTTAACTCAATTTCCATCCTAACTTCCATTACCAGCTTAAAAACATCTTCTTAGGCCTAGAACATCCTTTAAATTCCAAAGCAACTTAAAATTTGAGGATGGTTACATTAGTGGCAAGCCTGTCACTGGACAAGAAAAATCCCTTGCTTCAACCGTAAACAGAATACTTTCCGAAAAGGACAAAACTTGGAAGCAGGTAAGCAGACAGCCTAGCTCTGCCAAGACAGGGTAGGCAAGTCCTTCATAATTCCTGCTTTACAATTAATGTTTGTCAGAGAAACGGGGCCAAAAGGCTGAAGATAGATGCTCTAATGTATGGAGAGAAATTGGGGACTATCCAGGCAGCCAGTTGTCTGTCATTTCTTAGTTTTGGAAGCTGTTGGCTCTGCACTTCCTGTATAATCAGATATATTTGTCCTTCTCAGGTCTCTGATGAGGTTGAAGACTAGATAGTTTTAGTCTCATGGTTAAATTTTAAGTTGTTTAGGAAATCTGTTTTATTTAGTCTTCCAAATATCTGGTTTTCCCATTGTTAGAGCAAGTTAGCATATGAAATTAAGCATATTCTTGAAAATGACTTTTCTTTGCAAGTCTTGAGTCGTGAAATATGTTCAAGTTCTCACAGTGTTTCATTTGATGTCTAATGTGTTCACTAATTTATATCAGTTATTTTCTGTCATAAAAATCTCCATTATTGTCTTCATTAGCTTCATGACTCAGCCTTCTATATAATATTTATAGTCTCATCTCTGTACTCTTAGCCTCAACTTAACTATTCTTCTATACATGATTGTTTCATCTTTATGAGTTTCCTAGAGAGACTCCCATGGATACAGGTGGGAGTGCCACGTAATAAATACCATTGCTTGGTTGGCATTTTCCACCTGCCACCACCTTCAGACCTTCTAGAATGACACAGAATTCTATGCACAGGTGGCTCTGGGTTAATCAATAGAACCAGCAGTGGTTATTTTATACAAGCAGGAGTAACAGGCTGTAAGTATTAATTTTCACATTGCTAAGAAGGTTATTTTTCTTAACTAGAATATGACTGTTATTTATACTCTTCCTGGTCTTTTATATTATTTATAGTTGTGTTCCCAAACCAAAATAATTCATTAGAATATTAAAAACACAAAGTGGTGTTGGAGACCAGATATCCGTATGCCTAGGAGTGATTAGAATGCTTATACGATCCAAGCAGATATTCAAAATTCTCCACAATTTTACAAAGTTTATAAACTGAAACTTTTCTAACCCTTGGGGTCTCTACATTTATGACCTTATAGAGAAGTAATTTAGACAATCAGGCTATAAAGTTAGATTGTTTTCTTTAACACCTGTGCTCAGTAAGTTTTTTTAATTGCAATAATACACAGCCATAAAAAAATACTGTTTCCCACTAGACAGAAACCATAACAACTCAAAGATGAAATAAATCATTTTAAATCAGAAGACCTCTGAGTTTTAACAAAATGATGCTCAGAAGATATTGGAAAATTTGTGCACCGTTTTGGCATCATTATAGGGCCTATTGATGTCCTCTGAATGTTAATTCAGTGAAGAAGGTAGAGATACACTATCACATGATACTGTAACATGTGAATATTTCTGGAGTTATCTGTAAACTGAATTACATCAGAACTCTTCTAAGGAAAATGGTTACATAGACACATCTTGTAGAAATACCTTTATAAAGAAAGATATTTGTTTGATTAATTTTTTTTCAGATTTGATGTTCATGTTTAAACAAGTTTTTTCAGATATGATGTTCATGTTTAAACAATTTTTTTCAGATTTGATGTTCATGTTTAAACTTATTTTGAAGTCTTGTTGAGCAAAGTATATCTGGAGTTCTCTTTTTGTGAAATTCATTACAAATCAGATAAAATTAAGCTATTAAACTGCTCCAAAGCAAGTGAATGCAGAAGATGAATAGTAGTTAATTAAAAATTATAGAGAAGTGAATTAAGACCTTTCACAATTTCCCTTTTGAGTAGATTTTAAATATTTCAATTGAAATTTTTTTTCAATTGAAATTTTTATACATATAGGGATAATACATTTTCATTTTGGTAAACAAAACTATTTCAAAAACTTACAATAAAATGAAAGAAAAAACTTGTGGCAGAAAGCAAGTTCAATTTAGTTTGAAAAGAATAAATAAAAAAGAATACACGAATCCACTAACCCTCTTTTCTCCAGGAATATCTAATTCTTTAAGCACTTTCTGATGCTGAATTCTATTAATTTTAAAAAATCAATTTGAAAGACAGATTTCTACTATTGATTCCTGTTGAGTTTCTTTCTGTTGATTATTGATGATGCTGGAAATCTCTCCGCATGTCTGTTAGATAACTTTATTTTCTTCCATGAATTGCCCATTTGTTCATCTTTTTTAAATGTTTACTAATTCAGTAAATTGATCTTTAGTTCATTACGGTGTGTGTGTGTGTGTGTGTGTGTGTGTGTGTGTGCGTGTATGTGCGTGTGCCACAAATTTCATTTTAAATATCACTTTAAATTTTCATATAAGCAACATGGGTCAATATTTCCTTTATGAAGTCATGCTTTGTGTGACATATTTAGGAAAGCCTTACTATTTAAAATAGCTTTGTCCTTTTGTTATTTCATTTTTTTAAGTTTACATATTTCTTTTAAATTTTGCTAAAATAAGGATCTACGTGGCACCTATCTGGTTTTGTTTTGTTTTTTGTTTGTTTGTTTGTTTGTTTTTTGTATCTTTGGCACTACAATCATTGGCCATAGATAATGAAGCAATGAAACACTCAAAATGATAGTAACATGATTTGGAAGCAATGGTTTCATTAATTGTATTCATTAGGATTCTTTTTGTGTATGTGTAGTAGTTATCTTTTCCTGTGTTTAAAACTCAGTTTTTCCCCTACATCATAGTGACAAATAAAGACAAATATTTGTTATCCTTAGGATTTCTGTAGTTCAAGGACTTAGGGGAGATTCATTCAACTGCTGCAGTCTTGGGTTTTCTTATAGTAGAACTGTGGGATGGAGCAGCACATACCTGAAGATGTGCCTGCAACTGAAAGTTCTGTTCCCAAAATACCTCCCTCAGAGGGCTAGTAAAACTGTAACAATGGGAAGATTTTAGATCTATCACTCTATAACCTCTCATAAGACTGAATGAGTGTCCTCCTGATACAGTATTGGTGTTTCCCAGAACTAGTGACCCAGGTCAGAAAAGACTAAGTGAAAGAGAACTTCTTTGTAGCCTGGACCAAAATGAAAGAAACAAAGAAGAAAAAAAGAAAAGAAAAGAAAAAATCAAATAACATCATGGAAATAATAGCAATTTTTTCTAGAATAAAGCAACGAAGAACTCAAGAACTCAAGTAACAACTAAGAGTTCTCTTCCTTCATTTCCAAATTCATCTTTCATTGTATTGATTTAATCTCAAGGAGGCTCTCCTTGTAGATTTTTAGATGGTTCCAGCTTTGGTGAGATTTTCTGTCATTTTAAAACACTGACTTGCTTAGCGCTGGGTCTCATCCTTCCTCCCTAAGAGTACACAGACACCGACCCTGGCCACATAAACTGAGAATGGAAATAGACCATTTCAAAGAAGAAAACAGTGATTGTAGAAGAAGGTGGCAATAAGGTTAAGGAAGCAAACAAGCAATGTTTACACATGATTCTCATGCACAATGCATTAATGTATCTTAACCTATAGGAAGCTTGAACTACAGCATCATATGAAAGCATGCACTAAGTGATGGGGTTGATCATGATGCTCGTGACAAGGAATCACATTCAAATACATGATACCAGAATATGTACAATGATGAAAGATATACAGGGCGTTGAAGGAAGAACCATGCCTTGACATACCACCACCCCAGCCATTGTCATACTAAAACTACATAGATAAGAAAATCTAAAATTTTGTGATCAAATAGCATCACAAATACATAATGTATTACAACTTAAAGAATTGAAAATACGGAGGCTAGGGAGGTGACTCAGTGGTTTAGAGCATCTTTTGTAAACTTAAAACAAGATTTCTGAGTTAATGTGCTGCCAATTTATCTGAAAAACATGAGCTTTGTTGCTTGAGGGAAGGGGGTTGTGAGAGACTCTGCCTCAAAGGAACAGGGTAGAAAGTAATAAAGCAGGAAGCCTGAGGTCTTCTAGCTTCACCAGACACACATATGTCAAATATTTACACATAATTGTGTGCATATACCACATACATATATGCATACATACATACATACATACATGCATAGATACTCCCACACACACATTTTTAATGGAAATTGCAGTATTAATTATTTGTTTTCTGTAACATATATTCACTTGTGTTTATATAAATTTGATAGTAGTATGTCACAAATATGCACAACAATTTCCCCAAAACTTCATAAATATAAGAACCTGTGAGCCCTTTACTACCCCTACCAATGAAGGTTCTATGCAGCAGAGAATTCTTGACAGCCATGTTTCATAGATCTTTCTATAACCATCATTTGTAGCATCTGTTCACCTGAATGATAGCTGGAAACATACAGTTGCAATGCATCTGTCTTAACCTGTGTTCTGTCACCATGCAAAACCATCATGAAGATAGCAAATCTATTAAAAGAAAACATTTAATGGAGGCTTGAGTACAGTTTCAAAGGTGTAGTCCACTGTCATCATGGGGAGCATGGTAATGTACAGTCACATGTAATACTGGAGAAGTAGCTGAAAGTTCTACATTCAGATCCACAAGCAGCAGAAAGAGAGTGCCGCTGGGCCCGGGTTTTGAACTTTGTAAACCTCAAAACTCACCACCAGTAATACATTTCCTCTACCAAAGCTGTACTTCCTAATCCTTTCAAACAGTGCCTCACTCTGGTGACCAAGCAATAAAATCTATGAGCCTATTTAAAGGGGGGTGAGCATTCTTATTCAAACCATCACAGCATCCCACATACAAAAAAAATGAAGAATGTAGTAAGATACAAAATTGCTCTTCAAATTCCCTTACTGAAAACAGAAACAACAACAAAAAGTACCCAAACACACAGTATCAACAGCTGAGCAAAACTTCCTAGTGGGACTTAACCATCTGCATCACTCACTTCAGTTCATATTGCTGCTATTTTTTATTGTTTTATTTATTTTCACTGATATATTACATCCTCCATCCTCTTCCCTGTACTCTACCCCATTCCAGCCACTACTCGGCCCTTTTTCTTCAGAAAGAGGAAGGCACCCCATGGACATAATCAACCCAATAAGGCATACCAAGTTACAATCAGAGTAGCAAAAGATAGCACATGCTGGCAAGGATGTGGAGAAAGGGGAGCACTCCACTATTGCTAGTGGGGGTGCAAACTGGTACAACCACTATGGAAATCAGTCTGGCAATATCTTAGAAAACCTGGAATAGCTCTACCTCAAGACTCACCCATACTGTTCCTGGGCATACATCCAGCAGATTCCTCACCAAACCACAATAGAAGCTTTATTTTTAATAGCTAGAAACTGGAAACAACCAAGATGTCCTTCAACTGAAGAATGGACAAAAAACTTGGTACATTTACAAAAGAGAACACTACTCAGCTTTCAGAAAAAGAAAAGTATGGAATTTGCTGATAAATGAATGGACCTAGAAAAGCACATCCAGAGTGAGCTAATCCAGACCCAGAAAGATGCACATGGCGTGTATTCATTTATAATTGGATTTTAGCCATATAGTACAGGATAACTACCCTAAGAAACAGGAACATGTTAGTGGGACACTTTGGCCAAGTGGTGCTACCATGTAGGCCCACAGTGTAAGAGAAAGCTCTTAGCCCTCATGTGACTGACGAACTGAGGGGGCTGGGATGTGGGGCACCCCACACCAGAGGAGTAGGGTATGTGGGAGGGGGGTGGAAGGTGCACATGTGAAACCAGGAAGGATGGAGGGAGGAGGCTGTGAGGGAGATGCAACTTGTAGTAATAAATAAACATAATTAGAAAAATAAACAGTGGGAAACAATAATAAACAGCAATTGATCTTATTAATTAAAAACAAAGACTAGGCACCTCTTTTCCCATTAAGGCAACCACATAGCAGGAAAGGGTATCAATGGCAGGCAACAGAGTGAGAGAGAAAGCCCCACAATCTTCACAAACCCAGATACCCTGACAGCAGCAGAAAACATAATTGATAACAGCCAAAATAATTTGTCTTCACTAGAGCCAGCAATGCTACAACAGTAGGCTTTGAGAATAGCAAAAAAGCTGGAACAAAAGACAAAGAAATTAAAATTGCCTTTATTAATATGATAGAGGTACTTAAAGAGGAAATTAATAATCTCTTAAAGAAATCTATAAAAACCCAAACAGTGGAAGGAAATGAATAGAAAAAGGAAAAGAATAAAAGAATTAAACACCTAAAAGTATAAATAAAATCAACAGAAAAACCTCAAACTGAGGAAAAAGCTGGTAATCGAAACTTTCAGGACTCGAAAAGGAACTTCAGAAACAAGCCTCACCAACAGAATACAAACGATGGGAAGAGAATCTCAGACATGGAAGACTTGATAAAAGAAATGGATACATCAGTATACCACACTTGGGCATATACTGAAAGGATCCTTCATCTGACCATAGAGACACTTGCTCAGCCATGTTCTTGCTGTTCTATTCATAATAGTCAGAAATCTGGAGACAATCTAGATGTCCCTCAACATTAGACTAGATAAAGAAAATGTGGTAAATTTGCAAAATGGAGTATTATTCACCTGTTAAAAATGTAATCATGAAACTCACAGGATGGAATTAGAAAAAAATCATCCTGATGTAAAATCAGACCCAGAAAGATTAATATGAATGTATTTACTTATATGTAGATATTATCTGTTAAGTCTATGACAACCAAGCTACAATCTGTTGAACCACAGAGATTAGGTATAGAGTAAGGGACTGGGGGCCAACAGATAAATCTCCTAGGAAAGGGAACTAGAATAAAGCCATATAGCTGCCATTTCTAATAATAATAGTGAGTGCATCAACTTCAGACTTCAAGGTGCACTGCTCTGTGAAATATGAAGCTATTCCAGAATTCCTTGGGGGCTGATAGAGTGCTCCCACAAGACTAGGGAATGAGTTAAAAATAAGATGCTGCAAGGGCATTATTGGATCATACCTAGCAAGTGTCCTGTCTTTTAGGGCTGCATTAGTGGTACCTAAAGCTTCAACTGCTTGTGGGGAGGAGGGGTTTTTATCCCCTTTTAGGAGATCATAGAGAGGTTGTAAGGTACTGTTGGGGAGGAAAAGCCACAGTCGAAGCCAATTAAGATTTCCTAAAAAAGCTTTGGAGGGAGGAGAGAGTTAAGGCTGGTTTTGAGGGAAGGAAAGGGTAGATTTAAAAGGGCATATTAAGTGAGATGATCATGTGGGGTTTTTTTCTTTCAACTTGTTTATATGGTGAATTACGTTGATGGATTTTTGTATGTTGAACCATCCCTGCATTCCTGGGATGAAGCCTACTTGATCATGGTGTATGATACTTTTGATGTGTTCTTGGATTTGGTTTGTCAATATTTTATTAAGTATTTTTTGCATCTATGTTCATGAAGGAAATTGATCTGAAGTTCTCTTTCTTTGTTGGGTCTTTGTGTGGTTTAGGAATCAGGGTGACTGTGGCCTCATAGAGTGAGTTTGGCACTGTTCCTTCTGATTCTACATGATCATCTCGCTAGATGCTGAAAAAGCATTTGACAAAATCCAACACCCCTTCATGCTAAAAGTCCTGGAGATAACAGGCATACAAGGATCATACCTAGAAATAATAAAGGCATATACAGCAAGCCAGTAGACAACATCAAATTAAATGGAGAGAAACTTGAAGCATTTCCTCTAAACTCAGGGACAAGACAAGGATGTCCACTTTCACCATATCTCTTCAACTAGTACTTGAAGTTCTTGCTAGAGCAATAATACAGCTAAACTAGATCAAGGAGGATACAAATTGGAAATGAAGAAGTCAAATTATCCCTATTTGCAGACGATATGATAGTATACATAAGAGACCCCAAAAATTCCACCAGAGAATTCTTATAGCTGATAAACACCTTCAGCAAGGTGGCTGGATACAAAATTAATTCAAACAAATCAGAAACCCTTATTTACATAAAAGATAAAAGGGCTGAGAAATAAATTAGGGAAACAACACCCTTCACAATAGCCACAAACAATAGAAAATACCTGTGAGTAACTCTAACCAAGCAAGTGAAAGACCTTTACGACAAGAACTTCAAGTCCTTGAAGAAAGAAATTGAAGAGGCCATCAGAAGATGGAAAGATCTCCCATGCTCATGGATAGAGAGGATCAACATAATAAAAATGGCCATCCTGCCAAAAGCAATATACAGATTCAATACAATTCCTATCAAAATACCAACACAATTATTTATAGACCTGGAAAAAGAAATTATCAACTTCATATGGAATAACAAAAAAACCAAAATAGCTAACAAATGGTGCTGGTCCAACTGGATGTTGACATGTAAAAGAATGAAGTTAGAACCATACTTATCACCTTGTATAAAACTTAAGTCCAAGTGGATCAAAGACCTTAACATAAGGCTGGCACACTAAATCTATTAGAAGAGAAAGTGGGTAAAACCCTCGAACTCATCGGCACAAGTGACAATTTCCTGAACAGAACAGAACACTTACAGCTCAGGATCTAAGATCAACAATCAATAAATGGGACCTCAGGAAACTGAAAAGCTTCTGTAAGGCAAAAGAAACTGTCATTCAAACAAAATGGCAGCCTACAGATTGGGAAAAGATCTTCACCAACCCCACATCTGACAGAGGGCCAATATCCATAATTTACAAAGAACTCAAGAAATTAAATACCAAGAAAGCAAATAATCCAATCAAAAAATGGGGGAAAGAGCTAAACAGAGAATTCATAAAGGAGGAATCCCTAATGGCTGAAAGACACTTGAAGAAATTCTCAGCATCCTTAAGAATCAGAGAAATGCAACTCAAGATGACTCTGAGATTCCATCTCACCCCTGTCAGAATGGCTAAGATCAAAAGCTCAAATGACAGCACATGCTGGCGAGGTTGT
Organism: Lophiomys imhausi; assembly: GCA_907164525.1. Classification (NCBI taxonomy): domain Eukaryota; kingdom Metazoa; phylum Chordata; class Mammalia; order Rodentia; family Muridae; genus Lophiomys; species Lophiomys imhausi. The sequence goes on from CAJQZJ010015039.1 coordinate 9,664, forward strand.
GGAGAAAGGGGAACACTCTTCCATTGCTGATGGGAGTGTAGGCTTGTGCAACCACTATGGAGGTCAGTCCGGCGATATCTTAGAAAACTTGGAATAGCTCTGCTTCTGGACTCAGTCATACCACTTCTGGATATACATCCAAATCATTCCTCACTGAATCACAAGGAAGTTTCCTCATCTATGTTCATAGCAGCCTTATTTGTTTTTTTTTATATAAGTACTTTATTTTTTTTTCAAGTTACATCTCAGTCGCAAACCCTTCCCTATTCCCCCTTCTTGTCCCACCCTTCCACCCTCTTCCCCCCCACAACAGCTTCTCTTTTCATTCCAACAAATTGTTCTTTCTCTTATAACAGTAAATTCTATACAAAACAGCAGAATTAAATATGCCACATTTATGAGAGTTAAATGGCCCAGTATACCTTCCCAATGTCCAGTTCATATATATTTGGCCCCTGACTTTAACCTTCTACCTTCTAACCATCTCCATGAGTTTAAAGTTCTATAACTGACTTAGTTTTCATACTAACTTGCATCACTATTATAACCATCTTCTTAGATCTAG
>CAJQZJ010015055.1:0-11590 GCA_907164525.1 Lophiomys imhausi
GTTAAATGTTACCATTTGTACGTTTTGGAGGGACTGGTGAGAGGTATATGAACGTTCTTAACTGCTGTCATCAATTTGTACTAGAACTGAACTGAACATGACTCTCACTTTTTGTTGTTGGGTTTGGGTTTTTGTTTTTTGTTTGTTTGTTTTGGTTTTTTGAGACAGGGTTTCTCTGTTTAGTCCTGGCTGTCCTGGACTCACTCTGTAGACCAGGCTGGCCTTGAACTCACAGAGATCCACCTGCCTCTGCCTCCCGAGTGCTGGGATGAAAGGCGTGTGCCACCACACCTGGCAGTTACAGACAGCTGTGAACTGCAATGTGGGTGCTGGGATTTGAACCCAGGTCCTTTAGAAGAGCAGCAAGTGCTCCTACCCACTGAGCCATCTCTCGAGCACGATTTTCACATTTTTTTATTTGCATGTTTTTAATTTAGTAGATCTCGATTTTAGCAAGTCACCTCCACACTTTTCCGGAAGACGAAAGAGAAGCATAAAAATACATACATGCATAGCATTTTGACAGGCTCATTCTGTTCGAGCAGTCTAGGGAGACAACACTGAACTCCAAATGAATTTGTCCTCCCAGTTTGGGGCAAGCTGGCATTTGATTAGTGTTCATCTTCTATGAGTCCATCTGCCCCACGCAGAATCCTGCTGAATAAGGCTAGTGGGAATGGGGGGAATCTCTTCTTTGATGAGTGGAGATTTTACTCTATTCCTCACCTCTACCACCTGGCTCAAGCAGGGCAGGCAGACAAGGTCCGAGGGTGTCTAGGAAGGCATTCCCAACAAACCCATTGCTCACTTCCTCTGCGCCCCCCCCACTGGTGCAGAAAACCGCAAGCAGGCTGGAGTCTAGCCACAATCCCAGTCCCTGTGGCGGCTGGAAGCTAGTGGACAGCGTATCCTCTTGCTTACCGTGCAGGTTACCAGGGTACACTTTTTATGATCACACACTTCCTGTTTCTTCCAGCATTAAAATTTTATTCACCACATGTCAGTTTGCTTATTAAGAACCTCCCAGGTGTTTCTTCCCTCCCTGCCTTGGAATCTCAGCCTTGGCCACTGTGTCTGCTCAGCTCCCCTTTGTCCTGGTGCTAAAATGCCTCAGCTGGTTCTCACAGAGCACAGCAGTGGGAGCAAGGGCGGGTCTGGGGGGGGGCAAAAGGTCACAGCATACAACACCCCTACCTTCTCTGGGAGTGTGGGTCTCACCCACTTTGTTCAGCTTTTCTCTTTTTACCCCTCCTCCCAGACAAATTGAGCCATCTCCCTGCCTGCGTTTACTCCCAGTTTCGAAACCCTTCCCTCTAATTCATCCCACATGTTCATTTCTTGGTCCTCTACCCCAGAGGCAAACCTCAGGATTAACCCTCCACTTGCCATTCCAAATCCAGAATAGAACTTTATCTCTCCTCTCTTCCCATCCTTCATCTGAGACCAGAGCTGTGTGTGTCAGTGTGTGTGTGTGTGTGTGTGTCCATGTGCACATAAACAGGACAGAGGATAACTTTGGTGCCATCTTTATGAATACCACCCACTTCCTTTGAGACGAGGTCTCTCATTGGTTTGGAGTTTATCAACCAGGTTGGACTGTCTAGTCAGTAAACCCTTATGGACTCACTCCTGTTTCTGACTTCCCAATGCTGGATGTTACAAGTGAATACCAAGCTGGCGTTTTTCTGTAGGTGTTATGGATACAACTCAGGTTTCCATGCTTCCAAGACAAAACACTTTGCCAGACTGAGCTATCTTCTCAATCTGAAAGCAGAGTTTTAAACCACTTTCCTGCCACAGCCATCTATGTAGGTATGGGCCAGACTTCCCTGTCATTTCTAACAAATTCTCAGGCCATGCCAGTCCAGAGATCACACTGGGGACAAGTTCCCTCAGGCTTTCAACACCTCTTCCTGCTCTGTGCTGCTTCCTCCCCTCATCTTCCCAAGTGCGGGGCACATCTGTGGTCACTTCTGATGCACACACAGATTCTACAGGAACAGAGCATCCCAGGTGTGTGTCCTGCCTGCCCTGCCCTGCCCCAGTTCATCAGCTCCAAACAAATACTTCTTTATAATTAAGAAATAAGAGCTGGGTATCCACAAGCTGGGAGTGTGTGTTGGTGGAGATACTACCCTTGCCCTCCTACCTTTCCAGGCTATTGCACAAGAGAAAGACGTGGGGGTAGACAGGGGAAAGAAGAGGAGGAGGAAAGAAGTCAAGAGAGGAGAAGGGAGGGGAGGGGAGGAAAGGGGAGGGGAGGGGAAGAGAGGAGAAAAGGGAACCTAGTAAATGAGGATTGCTTAGAGGAATTGGATTTCAGAGGCAATGGAGTCTGACTGGTTCCCAGGCAGTGAGATCAGCCAAAGGGCGAAGGCCTCCCCCACTTCACATGACAGGTGTGCCCCAGGCAGGCACTGGGTGTGCCCTTTGCCCCATCACCTCTCAAGTAAATGAGGAAGAACTTGGAAGATCACAGAGTAGCCAACCTGAGATATGCCCCAGGCAGTATGGAAGGCCAGTCCTGTGGTGGAACTATGGCCACCCCCCAAATCCCAGAGCTGTTCCAGAAGAATATGCCTTTCCAACCGAGCATCGTTTCTTTCTTCCCCCCTCCCTTTCTGTGAAGACCTTGGCTTTGACTTAAATATTTTGCTCATAGAGCCCAGAACTTGACCCTGGACAGATATTTACAAAGTCCTCACATTTCAATTTCTAACTTCAACCAGACATTAGCTGACCACAGCACTAGATTTTAAAATTATCATAGAAAGAAAGAAAGAAAGAAAGAAAGAAAGAAAGAAAGAAAGAAAGAAAGAAAGAAAGAAGAAAGAAAGAAATATCTATTTAGTTTTGGAACTGTGTCCCCCAGATGTGGTCTCAGGATCTGCAACATGGACATCCCCCTGGGAAAGACTCCAGAGTGGAGCTTCCTGGTCCCAGTCCAGACTTCTGGACTCAGACAGGTGGGCCAGAGTCTCAGCAGGAAGTTTTCAGGGCATGCTGTGGGCAGCTGTTGGGGAAGCATGCCTACAGGGCAATGCAGAACCCACATGCAGGGCTATATAATGTTCAGGGCTGGGAGTTAGAGCCATGCGGAATTAACAGTGATTGACACTGGGATAGGAGGTGCTCTACCATTCTGGCTGCACATTCTTCAAAAACAGTTCCAGGCTACTGTACCCTGGCAAAGGGTCCAGACATTATACCTCTCCATGGGAGAGGTACTTGGAGGTCCCACACTCACTGTCAGGAAACAGGATGGTCTGCTGGGTGCTAAAGAGCTGTCTTGATTCTTCTGGCATGTTCAACATGGTAAGTACAGGGAGGGATGAACTATCCGGAGTAGTTAAGTAATCAAGGCAGGAATAATTAGGTAGACTAAACCCCAACAGAAACAATCCATCTTTTGGAAAGAAATGACATTTTGAAAAATTTAGAAATCTTCATCAAGCTATTATTACTGCTGACATATAGAAGCGCTTTACATTATGTGTTGTTTCCCTGCAACACGTGACACAAGCGGGAGTAATTAAGGGACGTCAGTCTGTCCTGAGCATTTAATTGCAATGATTGTGACACTGGACCCTCGGGACTAATATAAATAAGTCATCAATTACCTTTCCTAAACAAATTGTCTATCTATTTAAAGAGGGTATTAGCTTGAGCCCAGATATTTAAAGATTTATTTTATTTATTTTATGCATATAAGTAATCTATGTGCATGTACACTTGCATTCCAGAAGAGGGCACCAGATCACATTGTGGATGGTTGTGAGCCACCATGTGGTTGCTGGGAATTGAACTCAGGATCTTTGGAAGAGCACTAGGCAGTGCTCTTAACCGCTGAGCCATCTCTCCAGCCCCAAGCCCAGATATTTAAAAAGCCTCATGCTAAATGTTACAAGTCTTTTGTGTTTTTTGTTTTTGTTTTTTTTTTTTTTGTTTTCGGTTATTGTTTTATCATCGGACAAGCAGGATGAGGGAAATGTGTCCCATTTCAAAAGTTTCAAAGGGCTATGGGGATCCTTTCCTCCCCTATGTTCCTATTTCATCAGTTAATATTTGTGATGAACCTGCTGCATGAAATATGGGTATTCTTAAACCTGGGATGCGGGAGATGATTTCCCTCGATTATATCCTCTGTGAAAAATGGCCTTTGTCATCAGTGACTTGGAGGGGACACTGGTGTGCTCAGATGTATGGATTATCGAGGGGCATCCTGGTGAGAGATAAGACAGAGTATTGGGCGGAGCTCCAGGAGTCCTCAGTATGACCTTGAACAAGTGTAAGGTGTCTCAATGCCCTTGGTTTCCTTATCCACTCAGGGAGCAGTAGAGGAAGGGTGTCATGAGCTCCTAGATGTCTCTGTGCACCCTCCCCATTCTTCAAGGATGAAGACCAGGTGCTCCAAATAGCTACAAAATGACCCCCAAGGGAACAGTTGTTACATTGTAAAACTTTTGGCCCTTGGTGCTACTCCTCCCTTGCCTCTTTGAACAGTTGCTCTGAGGCTTTTGGCTTTTTTTTTTTTTTTGGCTCAGGCCCTCTCTTCCTGCCACAAGTGTGGAATTTGCTACACTATGATCCACTTGGCTTTAGGAAGCTGCCATGAGGTGGTGTATTTACTTCCAGTCAACATTTGGAGCAACTGGAGCACAGAGTGGAAATAACTTCCCTTAAGCTGTTGTGGGAATGTGGAGCAGAACAAACCGGGGGATGGTAAGCATGGATTCTTCGCTTTCAGAGGCCAACTGCCCACTCCAGGTCCCTGCCCTGAAGTCTAGAGGATGTCATCCAAAGTCAGAGATTCTCCTCCCTAGGGTGCCACCTTATGGCAGCCTCTCTCCCTGGTAACAGAGGCAAAAGCATCTTGCTAAATCCCACATCAGTCGTCCACAAGTCTGGTAATTTTCACAAGAGACCTAGTGGTCTTCAGTTCAGTTTTCAGCAAGATTTAATAGCAGGAGTCTGTTGCAAGGCCCCAAACTATCTGGAAGAGAAGTGTTTGCAAATCTGTGGTTTAGAGAATGGTACACTCAAAACAACAACTCAGATCTTAATTTACAGCCTGAAGATTTTCAGGGAACAGGATTTCTAGAAAGATGGGAACTAATGGGGCTTTATCCCAAAGCCTCGTAATTTCCTGACCTTCAATTAATTTGCTGCTGTGTCTTCAGCTACTGCCTGTACTAGTAGAACAGATGCATGAATTAATTCATGTATCCATTCATTTATTCCACAGACACCTAATAAGCAAACACCACAATCACATAGTGTTTGTAGTCTTGAGAGTAATAGATGAGTAAGATTTTTGTCCCTGATGGGGACATGGGGAGCTCACGGAAGAAAGGTACATTATAAACCCTCAAAATCTTCCTACAAAATTGGAGTTCAAGGATCAAATCCTGGCCCCAAGACTGGCTTTTGTTGGCTTGCATAGTGCTAAAAGCTGTATTATCCAGCAAGATGGCTCACTGGGTAGAGGCTTTTGGCACCAAGTCTGGAAGTCTGAGTTCAATTCCCAGGGCCTGCATGGAAAGAGAGAACTAACTCCATACAAGTGCCATGGCTCTGTGCAGTCTCTCTCTCTCTCTCTCTCTCTCTCTCACACACACACACACACACACACACACACACACACACACACACCACACATCCATAAACATACACATGCACATGCACACACACATGCATACACACACATACATACATATACATGCACATACACGTGCACACACACATGTATACAAGCAAGCAAACACACAAGTAAAATAAATTAAAACAATTGTCCAACACTCACACATTGAAACAGCTCACACAAGAGGGACTGCGGTTGCAGCTTTTTTAGTAGAATGCTTGTCTGGTATATTTAAAGACCTGAATTCAACCCCCAGCATCACGTAAACCAAGCATGGCAACACTCTCCTGTATCACAGACCTGGAGAAGTGGAAGCAGCAGGACCAGAAATTTATGGTCATCCTGAGGTACATATCAAATGCAAGACCAGCCTTGGCTGCTTGAGATTCTATCTCAAAAAAGAAAAAAAAAATCTGTAGTGTTGAAATCTGGGACTGGGCTCAGTCATTAGAGGCCTTAACTAGCATAGCTGAGGCCTTGGGTTTGATCTTGGGCACTGAATAAGCTGGATATGATGGCAGACACCTATGACACCTCAACACTTGGGATGTGGAAGCGAAAGATCAGGTTCAAGGTCATCCTTAGTCATGCAGTGAGTAAACTCGGGGTCAGCCTGGGCGACATGAGCCCTTGTCTCAAAACACGACAAAATGGAACAAAAAGATCTCATGAAAGGAGTCCTGGGGTCTCCTGAACCCTTGGAAGATCAGGCAGTTCTAGACCTTATCAGGAGGTGACAGTGAACAGAATGCCCAAATTGTAAACGAGCATGGAGACCCTTTGAGTTTGCAGTTCATGAACTTGAGCAGCATCGAAGGACAGACTCATGACCATTACCTCACTGAGCTGGTGAGCTGGCTATTTGTGTTGGTGTCAGACCGAGTGAGTCCAACAGTTCGGCCAACTCCTCTGTTACCTGCCTTCTTACTCACTGACTTGTGTCTAGCAGTGGCTTTAGGTCCCTTAAGCTTCTGTCTCACACACTCACACTTTTACAAACTAGCCCCCACTGTTTTCTGCCTCTGCTCTCCAAGGGGCCAGTAGCTTCTAGCTACAAGGGCAGATTTCAGTTAAAGCAAAATGAACGAAAATGGACTATGCGTTAAAATTCCATTTCTTGTTGCCCCAGCCGCATGTCAAATGTAGACTTAGGTAGCAGCTCCTGTGTTGACTGGTGCAGATCTGGAACACTTTTCATCTGGAGCAGTTTTAGTAGTCAGCATTGCTTCTGGGTTTTGCCTAAATTGCTGTTCTCTGTTTTAGGTGAACCCTAATGTCTGGCCTTCTCGTCTTCATTTTTATTGATTTTGTGAGACAAGATCTTGCTTTGTAGCCAAGGTTAGCCTGGAATTTACTGCACCCTTTCTGCCTCAGCCTCCTGAGGGGTGGATTACAGGCCTTCACCAGCACACTCTGGCACAACTATTGTTTTGAACGATTGTGTGAGCATCCTCATCCTCTCATCCTGAAGACCTCTCCTTCCAAATGGACTTTTCTGTATCTACCTTCTTAGCATCATAACATACATAAAGACCTAATTTTTGCATTGGTGAGTTTCCTGTTGGTGGGGACGGTGTTGATCATGGCATGTTTATACTAGGACTTAGCCTAGGGGTAGTTCTTTTAGCATGTGCTAGATGCTCAATAAATGTTTGGGGGATGAATGAGCAAGAGAGTGACATTTCAGGCAGAGGGAAGGGTTAGGGCTTGTGGCCTGGGACCTAAAGGACAGAAAGAGGATATGGAGAAGACACACTCACAGAGATGATTGGTCCAGTGACCAAGAGCTAGAAGGCAGGGTTGCTGGGGCTCAGAATTAGTTGCCTCAAAGGAGCACACAACGTTCCAGACCTGTCAGTAAGGCTAGAATGCTGGAGAACTCTTTTTACAAGTTCAGCTTTGGGTAGCGCATGCATTCACAGCAATTTCCAGCTCAAGCGAGCTGTTACTGCAAACCTCTAAGAAGTCAGTGTCTCGCAACATTGAGCAATGAGCAGCCAGCCTTGTGGGGATGAACTCAGAGGAGTCCTTGTTTATCAAACTTGCCTTCCCTCCTCCTTTCCTTTCTCTGTTTCCTAGTCAAACTCATGGGCTCCTGTCTGCAAATCCATTGCCTGTCACTTTCTACCAGTCACAGGTAATTTATACCACCCCTGTCTATAATCAAGGTGTCTGGACTTTTCAGAGCAAAAAAATGCAACAGATAACACTGAACAGAAACATGCATTGAAAAGGGGACTCATAATTCAAAATGACAAGGAATGGTAGGACATCTGAGGGTCGGCAGCCATTGAGTTATTTTGTTTGTGGGAATGGACTTTGAGTACTGGGTCTTAGGATTGGTGTCAGAGAAAGGGAACAGCAGTGGTGGCTGTGACATAAAGGGAGACAACCTGTCAGGTGGAGAATAGATCTTTGTGTTCACCACACTTAGGGCTTTTCCTCTTGGAAGTGCAATTTTTTCAAAGTTGGCTAGAGATAAAAAGCAATCGGCATTTCTTTTCAAATGCAATATATGTTGTCTTCAGTTGGATTCTCTAGAAATAGACTTTGAGATGGAGATGTGTATGCAGAAGGCTTTTTGTTAAAACACCTTTATTGAAATATGATCTGCAGGTTAGAAAATCCATCTGTTTTAAAGCATACAGTTCAAAGACTTTTAGTAAATTTATTGAGTTATGCAAGCATCAGCACTGTCGGTTCAACTTTAGAACATTCCCGTTTCCTCAAGAGGATCCTTGCTCCTCATCAGCAGTTATGGTCTCTTTTTATCCCCAGTCTTCAGTAACTATCAACCAGTTTTCAACTTCTCTATTGCTTTGCCTTTTCTGGATGTCTCAGGAAGATGGGACCACACAGAATGTAGTCTCTTGTCTGGCTTCTTTTACTTAACATAAGATTATTAAAGCTCACTGTAGCACATACTACTACTTTGTGCCTTTTTACTGTTGAATAATATTCCATCATATGCACAGGCTTCATTCTGTTTGCCCATTTTATCTGTTGGTAGATATTTCAGTTGTTTCTACTTTGGGGCTATTGTGAAGGATGTTTCTAAGGATGGTCATTAAGGATGGTCATATCCAAGTCTCCTGAGTATATACTTAGGAGTAGAATTTCTACATGGTATGATAAATTTAGGGTTACCTTCAAAATTGCCAAATGATTTTCCAAAGTATCTCTACCATTTTTTATTCCCCACCAGTAGTGTATGAGGAAGCCACTTTCTCTACAACCTCATCAATACTGTTCCTGACACACTTTAGAAAGTTTTAAAATGGCTTATTAATCTTTATTTTATGCGCATTAGTGTTTGGCCTACATGTATGTCTGTGTGACAGCATCGAATCTCCTGGAACTGGAGATACAGACAGTTGTGAGGTGCCATGTGGGTGCTGGGAATCAAACCCAGGTACACTGGAAAAATCAACCAGTATTCCTAAATGCTGAGCCATCTCTCTAACCCCTTTTGCCAAACTTTTTGATCCTAACTGTCTTAGGTGAGTGTAAAGTGCTGAATGTGTGTTTGTATATGTTTGTGTGGAGGCCAGAGGGCTAAGTTGGATGGCCAGAGCTCTCTAGGAATCCACCTATCTCTGCCATGCTTTGCCCTGGGATCACTAAAATGCATCAACACCCCTGGATTTTTGTGCCTGCATTCTGGAAATCAGACTGGGGTCTTCATGCTCACATAGCAAGTACAATTGTCTGATGGAGCTGTCTCCACAGCCCCAGCTTGTGGTTTTTATCTGCATTTCCCTAATAACTGAATGATGTAAACTATCTTTTCTTATGCTCATTGGCCCTTTGGATATCCTTGTTGATGTGATGCTTATTCCATTTTTTTGAGTTCACTTAAAAATTAACTTGTTTTGTTATTCTTGAATTTTCAGTTGCTCATATATGTACACTCACATACACACACTGAACACAAGACCTTTATATGATTTATAATTTGCAAGTATTTTGTTAGCCCATGGCTTGTCTTTTTAATTTTCCTCCAGAGTGACTTTGAAGTACAAAAGATTTAAAGTGTGATATACTCCAGTTGATTAGTTTTTTATTTAGTGCATTACACTTTGGGTGTCATAATTAAGAACTCTTTGCTTACCCCAAAGACACAAGGATTTTCTTTATGTGTTCTCTTGAAAGTTTTCTAATCTTAGATCTTACATTTTGGTCTGTGGTGCATTGTGTGTTAATTTTTCTTTGTAGGTAAGGACCTACATTCATCCTTTTATATGTGCCTAGCCAATAGTCCCATTACCTTTGAATATCCTTGTCACCGTAGTTGAAAAAGTAATTCATCATAAATATAATGATTTGTTCTTCACCCCAAAATGTACTATATGGTTCTCTATGTCTATACTTACAGTAATATCACACTATGTTGTTGATTGTAGCTTTGTAAATAAGATTTATTTATTTTATTTTATGTGTATGAGTGCTTTGCCTACATTTATGTATGTATTCCTTGTATGTGTCTGGTGCCTGAAGAGACCAGAAGAGGCTGTGGAATTCTTTGGAATTGGAGTCACCTACAGTTTTTTGTTTTTGTCTTTATTTTTTGTAGTTCAATTAATTTGTTTGAAGTTATAATTTTTAAAATTTATTTATTTATTTATTTATTTATTTATTACTTCAGGTTACATCTCCATCACAGTTTCCTCTTTCCACCTCTCCCAGTCCTGCCCCCCCATCCTCTACCCCCTAACCCTTCCATCCCACTCCTCTGGAGTGAAGTGTCCCTACATAACAGTCCCCCGCCCCAGTTCAGCAGTCATATGAGGGCCAAGAGCTTCCTCATACACGGGAGGCCTACAAGGCAGCACCACTAGGGAAAAATGTCTCATTGACAGGGTAAAAAAAAACGTCTATGTCCATGTTCCCTTTGGTGTGTTGGTTGTAGTATAGTTATCCTGTACTGTATGGCTAAAATCAGATTATAAGTGAATAGATGCCATCTGCATCCTTCTGAGTCTGGTTTAGGTCACTCAGGATGAGCTTCTCTAGTTCCATCCATTTGGCTGAAAATTGCATGATTTCCTTGTTTCTGATAGCTGAGTAGTATTCCATTGTGTTGATGTACCACAGTTTTTTAACCCATTCTTCGGTTGAGGGACATCTGGGTTGTTTCCAGTTTCTAGCTATTACAAATAAGGCTGCTATGAACATAGATGAGGAAACTTCCTTATGATTCTGTGAGGAGTCAATTGGGTGTATACCCAGAAGTGGTATGGCTGGGTCCCGAGGCAGAGCTATTCCAAGTTTTCTAAGATATCGCCAGAGTGACCTCCATAGTGGTTGCACAAGCCTGCACTCCCACCAGCAATGGAGGAGTGTTCCCCTTTCTCCACACCCTGGCCAGCATGTGCTGTCATTTGAGATTTTGATCTTAACCATTCTGACAGGTGTGAGATGGAATCTCAGAGTCATCTTGAGTTGCATTTCTCTGATGATTAAGGATGCTGAGCATTTCTTCAAGTGTCTCTCAGCCATTAGGGATTCCTCCTTTGTGAATTCTCTATTTAGCTCTGTCCCCCATTTTTTGATTGGATTATTTGGTTTCTTGGCATTTAATTTCTTGAGTTCTTTGTAGATTTTGGGTATTAGCTCTCTGTCAGGTGTGGGGTTGGTGAAGATTTTCTCCCAGTCTGTAGGCTGCCGTTTTGTTCGAATGACAGTGTCCTTTGCCTTACAGAAGCTTTTCAGTTTCATGAGGTCCCATTTATTGATTGTTGGCCTTAGGTCCTGAGATGTTGGTGTTCTGTTCAGGAAGTTGTCACCTGTGCCAATGAGTTCAAGGGTTTTTCCCACTTTCTCTTCTAGTAGATTTAGTGTGACTGGCCTTATGTGAAGGTCTTTGATCCACTTGGACTTAAGCTTTGTACAAGGTGATAAGTAAGTGAAGGGGCTGATAGGTTAATATAAGTTAGATTTAGTGAATAC
>CAJQZJ010015064.1:0-18256 GCA_907164525.1 Lophiomys imhausi
GCTTGAAGAAGAATCGTGGTTGTGTCGTTCCTGCTGGTCGAGAGGGACGCGACAATTAACTACTGACATCAACGTTCTGGTAGATTGTAGCATAATAATAGTGGTGATGTCAGTGACATCACCTTACCAGTGAATGCATCATCCAGACAAAAAACAACAACAAAACCAGACATGATTTACACTGTAAATAGCCCAACAAATATCTACAAACAACTCCAACAGCAGCAAGAGGATACACACCTTTAATTTTCAGATGATATTTTCCCAAAATATACCCCACAAGGACACAATGCAAATCTTTACAAATATAACATCAATGAAATAATATCTTGATTCAAATGGTCATTGCATAAATAAATTGGAAATCAGAATAGAGTGAAATTACAGAAAATGTCCCATGCACAAAGCCTGAATAATACTGACTTAAATAGCAGTAAGCCCTTGAAAATAGTAAGGGAGGAATTATAAAATTCTGCAGTAGCTCGTAGATGGAGTCAGTGGTTTAAATGAACTGACTGGAAGTGCTGGGTCTCTGCCAGGATGCCAGCCAAGTTTGTATTTCACTTTCCATATGATATATTTGACCTTATTCTTTCCTCCCAAAGCACTGAAGAAACAGAAAACCGAACATATCAGAACCTTTCAGAAATATCAGAGGTTCTAAGATAAAAAAATTTAAATCCATAAATGATATATTTCTCTATGGCTATGGGAATATGATTGAATTGGCTGTGTCATGCCTACAAAACAGCAGTATATATCTCTATCCTCAGTTTTTGGTTGACATCCTTCTGTCCTCTTTTCTCTGAGCCTTAACAGAAGTGATATGAATGTCCCATTACTCTCAGTACCTTGGGTTGCTCTCCGTCTCTGTATTTGCCACAATTTATTACCAACAAGTTTCTATGATTAAGAATGGAAACAACATTTGCCTTTGGGCATTAATATTAGTATTTAGAAGGCAGCTTGATGCTGTGTCAGTGTAGCTGAAAGCAATTGTCCTTCCCTAATAATGCCTCTTAGTGGTGTGGTTTACATCAGGTTTGCAGGACCCAGCAAGGATTCTCTTCAGTACAGTTGGACTGAAAACCAGTCTGAGAGTTTTTGTTTTCCTATGCAGTCTTAACTGATGTGGGAAGATTTATCTTGACAGTGGACAACACTACTCATTTGAAAATATCTATGGCTGTCAAAAAAATAGGAAGCATATTGAATATTGGGATGCATTTATTGCTCAAGTTCCTGATGCCTTGGTTTTCCTTCCATCGTGGATTGTTCTTTCAGCTGTAGGCTAAAATAACTTCTTCCTCCCTATTTGAGACTTTAGAGTACTTTTACTGATTTTTGAAATGATAATATTTGTTAGTTAATCTTTATTATTATTATGTGACTATGAACAAGTCCAATTCTATAAGACAGATTCACAGTGTTCTTGAATAAAGCATCCTCCTGAGTTGGCAAGGGAAAGATTGGTCTTTGCTCCAGTTTCACTAAAACCATGATGTTCTTTAAACTTTTTGTTTTTATTTGTTTGTTTTACTAAATGTTCTTTTTCAAGAGACTAAACTTCTTGGAAGAAGAGAGCAACCTGCTTTCTATGTTCTCCCAAGTGGATGATAGGTGAGGTCTCCACAAATGAGACTATCAACCCCATGAATCTTCCCTCAACTTTCTGAGACAGGCCAATTGGTAATTTTCTGTTGCTTTTGCCATTTTCTGCATACCTGTAAGTACCTTCATTTACCTCTTTCTGTATCCAGTTATGGTCTCACTGTAATCTGTTTAGCATCACATTGAACCTACCTCCCCTGTTATACCCCAGGTCTCATGCACATTGTCATGAATTTCTATCTACTCCAGAATTTCAATATTAACAAGAAAGTTGCATTTATATTGAGATCACCTGTGTGAGTTCTTCATAGTAAATGCTTTTCAAGTTATAACCTCAAAGCATAAATAAATTTGAAAAGAAAGAGTTGAAGAATAGACAGATAGAATCTTATAGTTAAATTTTGAACTGTTTAGGAATCAAGAGGGTGTTATAGATCTAAGAAGATACTCTTAAAAATGTGTTGCAAGATAGTATGAATGTTGAGTCACATATAGACCTTTAAACTCATGGAGTTGGGTAGATAGTAGAATGTTAAAGTCAGGGGCCAAATAGGTATAAACTGGACATTGGGAAGGTATACTGGGCCATTTAACTCTCATAAATGTGGCATATTTATATCTATTGTTTTGTATAATACTTACTGTTATAAGAGAAGGAACCATCTGTTGGACTGAAAGGGGAAACTTCTGGGGGGAAGAGGGTGGAAGGGCGGGTTAGGAAGGGGGAATAGGGAGGGGTTTGTTACTGAGATGTAACTTGATGAAAAAAAAATAAAGTATTTAAAAAAAAAAAGAGAGACATGGTTCATCTTGGTAATTAGTTTATATCATTTTTCATTGTGTGGGTTTGTGTGAATAAATACCCCAGTACTCATATATAGAGGAGGAGAGGTGAAAGCATAACTTATGGTTAGTTCTCTTCCCTCCTGTGGGAGCTTGGGATCAAACACATGCTATCAGTCTTGACAGTATTGGAATTATCCATTAAACTCCCTTGTCTGGGTAAAAGTATCTCAAATTACATCTCATGTCAAATTGTATAAAATAGGAATCCAAACAGTTGGTATTTAGGATATAATATTTGTTATTCTCATTTACCCAGGATTAATTCAGAATTACCTGTACCAGAATGCATTATGAGATAGCATTTGTTAGGAAAATCTTCATATTTATGACTACTATATTTTTGTTTCATATCCTTTAAAAAAATAGGTGCACTATGTGTTTTATAACCATACTTATAACATGATTTTAATTTCCACTTAATAGAAAAATAAATTTAATGAATACTACTTCCACATAAAATATACATTTTCTGTATATTATTTGACAAAGTTGAAAGCTAAAACTGTATTACAATGATTTCTTGGAGTAGTGGTGATATATTTATGATTACAGTGAAAATGTATTTATTCATGAGAAATTGTTTCAGATTTGGCATTTGAAACATCGACATATTCTGTAATCACAAATCAAAATAAGATTCAAAAATGTCTATTCCACAAGAAAAGATAAAGCTTAAAATAACAGGTACTAGTATATTAGCAGTTTATTATTCTTACTAGTGCAGGCTGACCTAATCTTTTCCGACTGAGTTTGCTAGGCAAAAGGTCATTTATAATGCTCTTCACTGAGCATCCAGAGGACAATCTTGTGACGTTCCCCCACATGTTTTTGTCTTTCTAACATTAGTGACCCTTTGCCAGATGATTCTTTCCATCTGCATGTGAAAAGTGCTGCATTTCCTTTAGCAATTGAAATTGCTTTTAGCAGGTCAGGCCATTTCACTTAATAGTTCCACATTGCTTTATTCAGCTTTCAACTCTTAGAAACACACGAAAATGTTACACTCCAATTCTCCTTTTCAATGGAACTTAATATTACATTTGTATGGTTAAAAATTACTTCTGGCATACATTCTTTTTTAAATGTTCCTAACACTTGATTTTAAATTAAATCTTGGATGAAAGTTTAGAAATTCAGATTTTAAATATGTTTGATGGATAAATCTTTGTTCTTTTCCCATGGGTTTTATTACCACAAAGAATGTTAGGTTATTCAATTATTGCTGTATTTAAGTAGCATATATTAAAGTACAGTCAGAAAAGATTATTTTAAATAACTTACAATGTTTAAAAAAGTTACTTTCTCTTCTACCAATACTGCTTCTTGAGTTTCCTAGTCCTTAAATACTCATAGAAACTTATGTTGAGTGTCCATGATTCTATAATTGTTTATTGCATTGTCTTTGAGACGTATCTAACACCTAATATATAATTCAGACCTCCAGAAGCATTCATTCCAGTCCTTCCTATATTGTCAAAATATTTCCCTACATGAAAGTAACATTGATTTCTATTCTTCTCTCTTATATGTAACTCATCAACTGAACCAATGAGGGTTGTGTGTGTTCTACAAGAGGGTATCCCAGTGTTTACCAAACTCTGTCCACTCCATGGAGCAGAGGAAGAGGTGATTTCCTAGGTAAAACAAGAGAGTGAAGTGGGAGGCAAGCCAAAAACAGACACACAAAAAAACCCAAACAACCAAACAATAAAACAAAACAAACAAACAAAAAAACCCCACAAAAAAACAAAGGGTAGGACGGGAGGAGAAAGGGAGTTGGGATTATATGGGAATTCTATGGGACTAGGCATTTTATAAATCCCCGTTTCCTCAAATTCCTCTTGTCATCACCTACAAATGGTTGTCCTGGAGTAGGACTTTTCTTGCCATCATTATTCTCATAAGGAAGTGTCCTTTTAGGAAGCCACTACCCATTTTTCTCTATCTCCATATTGTTGTTATTGTTTTACTCTATCTACTTTTACCTCAAATTTTACCTTGTTGAGAAAAAACAAAAAGGTGCTATAACAATAATAAACGCAAATCACTGTTTATAATTTTATACAAAGTATGTGTGGCATCTTGGGACTCTACAAATTTGAAGTTTCTTTACATTCTTTTCATAATTTATTAAAACATTTGTGTAGTACATATTAAAGATTTACCAAATTTCTAGCATGTTTCTTTTGATTATTACTCTCATTCAAGTGCTAGTTTTAGCAGATGTTAAGTTCACAGGCAAAGTGGAGATGATTAAAATCTCCCACATGTGCTCCGCCTCTCTCTCTATTTTTTTAAGCACCCATTTATCAATGCTCCCTACCAGAGAGGTATAGCAGGAGATAGGATGAGTCCACACCAGGCACATGATAGTTTACCACATTTTAAAGCTGATATTGTGGTAAACTCTTGACACTACACTTGGGTATGAAATTATATAATAACATGTATCCACATGAAAATTTCCAATCAGGATAGTTTCGTTGACTTAACTTCCTATGCTTGTCCTATTGTCCCATCCCCTCACCTTGCAAGTTTTGGCAAGCTATGGTCTTTTTGTGATTATATTTGTTCTTAAAAATCACTTATCTGGCTATGGTCAGGGAAACATATCTGCTAACACCATATCTTTACCTTTCTTTTAGCTCCTCCAAATCCAGTCCCCATCTTCTCCCTAGCTCTGCAGTAGACCACCTGATGAGGCTTCTCATTCATCCTCTTTTCCCATCTCCAGTAGACTACACAGATAAGACTCCTAACCTCCTTCCCACCACTTCTCTCTTTATCCATTCCCAATTTCAGCAGGCACTGTAAAGTCATTTTCGTAAGGGAAACAGGTAGGCTGACATCAGATATCAGTTCTTCCTCAGTATCTCCAAACTCAGTCCCTCAGTTTTATCTCTACCTCTGCAGCAGACCACCTTCAGGAGCCTCCCAGTGTCCTTTATCTCAATCTCTAGTGGATGCCACAGATAACCCCCTTCTAAACTCTTGCCCTCCCAAATTACCACTATTGCTTTACCTAGTCCCTAATACCAGGAGACACTCCCTGGGTACCCATAGCAGGGAATGAGGCAGGGTAACTAACTTCTGCAACTTTTGATCTCTCCCTCCAGTTTTCCAAATCCAATCACCCAGTCTCATCCCCATCTCTGTAGCAAAACTCTACCTTATCTTCAGTGGATCCCACAGATATTCCCTTCCTAAACTCACTCCCCCCATTGCTTTGTCCCAGCCTTCAACTCAAGAACCCAGTTAAAGAGGAAGCAAAGGTAAGAGCCAGAGGTGATGGAGAAGGCC
This sequence comes from Lophiomys imhausi, assembly GCA_907164525.1. Classification (NCBI taxonomy): domain Eukaryota; kingdom Metazoa; phylum Chordata; class Mammalia; order Rodentia; family Muridae; genus Lophiomys; species Lophiomys imhausi. Next base: position 5,758 of record CAJQZJ010015064.1, read on the forward strand.
AAGAAAGCAAGGCCCCCTAAATCAACATGTGCAAGCTCATATGAACTGAGAGACTGAGATAGCATGCACAGATCCTGTAAGGGTCTGCACTAGATCCTCTGCATTTATATTATGGCTTCAAATTTTGTGTTCTTATGAGATTCCTGAGTGTGAATGAGCTGATCTCTGATTCTTGTGTTTTTCTTGGGCTCTTCTGTGTAACCAAACTTTTAAATTATTATTTAACACTTATTTATTTATTACTAAATTCACTTATAACAAACACCAACAATTTCTTAACTATTATTCCTATAAAATCCTACAACCCCTTTAACCTATCCACTAAACCTATTGATAATTATAACAACTACTTTCATAACCTTTTAGAATGATACAGTCTCTGGGGCAGGTCCTCAGTCGTCAGGAATACAGTCTTTGTTGTAGATTCTTTAACGCACTTAGCAGTCCTTTTTCTGGATCTCTCAGATGCAGGTTCGTCAGGGTAAGTTGGTTATTGCAGTCTCACCTTAAATAAGGCTTCATGCTTTCTTCTCTGTGATAGACCCCAGCCGTCTGCAGGCCAACTTACTTCTTTTGAATCAGGAACTCAGCTGCTCTGCCTCAGTCCTTAAAGCCAGGCACCGTTTCTTTTAGGCCACTGTTTGGACAGATCAAACCTCTCCAGGCAAAAGCTGAGCCTCAGGGTCCAGTCCTTGGCCTTTTGGTGTCTTGCTCAGGCTTTCTTTGCTCACCAGCTTCTTTCTGCTTCAGGGAGAGAGCTGGCCATCAATGGCCAGCCCTTTTCTCAGCAGGACTCTTGGAGCTCTCTAGCATCAGGGGCCTCTTCTCTTCTGGGCTCCACGCACTGTCCTCAAATAGGAGGAACTCTTTTTCAGCTTAATTTGGGCTCCGCCCACTTAGCAGCTGAAAACAATGTCAGGCCAGATATTTTGTTTCCTCAAGTCTATTGAGTCTTTCCTGTTTTTGCTGACTTCATGCTGATAATGCTCTTCAGGCCCCGAATTAAGAGACAGTATCAGAAACTCCTATATATTTTCTAAATCTAATTTATCTAACCCCTACACTTCTGTTGATTCCTCTTGTTCCAATTCAATGTGATAATTTTTTTATATTTTTATTTTATTACATTTTCCAAAACTGAATAAATAAATAAATAAACAAACAAATAAACAAATATAAATAAATAAATAAATAGATAGATAGATAGATAGATAGATAAATAAATAAATAGCTGACTGGAAACCTAGCCACTATGGCAAAGATTAACAACTGAACTGTCATTTATACTTTCTGGGAGAGAGAAAATCACTTTTTTCCAGGGGAATAACACTTTGTATATCAACCATTCCAGCAAGCCCTATGTTCAGTAGGAGTAGATCAACATACAACTCCATTGTTTGTTTGTTTTGTGCATGTTTCTGATGGGTTACAGTTCGGTGGTTTCTTTTAGTTTAATTCTCTTTTCTTTTATGGTGGTGTTCTCTTTTGATTTCTTGGCTTTGTGAGATTATATTGTTGCATTTGTTTTTTTTGTGTGTGTGAGAAAACCTATATTTTGATGGGTACTGGTGGGAGAGAATATAGAAAAACTTGGGAAGGGGAGGAATATTTTCAAAATATATTTAATTTAAAAATTTTAAATACAATTATCTGTATTATGGAAGACAATAAGAATGCCAGGGTTAGACTTTTAAGAGAAATACTGTAAAGTATTACCTTTTGCCAAGAAATCATCATTAAGATAAGAACTCATAGTAGCAATGGATAATAGTCGAGGATTTCAGAATAGCACTGAGTTGAGAGACACCACTCACTCCCTAAATAACTGTTACAAATAGTTTCTGGATGAAGCTCTATCTAGCTTCTTCTATCATTGTATCTATCTATATTTCTATATTGATGATGTTACCACACTCCAAAGGATGAAGCAAAATCAATGGATATATTCTTGGCACTTGTGGTTCAAAGTTATGAATCAAGAAGTGATTGTAGGAAAGAGAGGTGGGTCTTGATATGGATGGAGGTAGTTAAATCAGGACTGATGTATTAAAAAAACAGAATATTTTACATACATGGATAAAATGGTCAAAGAACAAACATAATGTGGGTGTTGGAGTAGTGGAGAGTGATAAATATTATCGCATATGCAAAGTAATCTAATTTAAAGAATGGATTATTATTCCTAAAATGGATTAACAGCATAGTGCTAAAAGTGGACAATACACATATTAACTTGGAAACCTAAGAGTTTGATCTGGGTCTCAAAGTCAGTTCACAGATTCTTGAGCTTAATTTTGTCAAGTAGAGAAACCCTACAAGTACTCAGCAAGAGTAAAGACAAAATAATTCATTGAAAAAGTTTTTTACAGTTTATATTTATAGGATTTTAATTAAACTGACATTTGTTGTTTACATACGTATATATATAACTATATATAAAACTATATAATTTACTATAGATTGAATGATGCATATATTATATATTGTTTACCCTTTTCACATTTCATTTGTTTTCTGTTTAACATAGAAAACCGGGCGGTGGTGGCGCTAACATAGATTTTTAAATTTTATTATTTTAAGCACAAGATACTATAAAGATTACCTTTCAAAATCATTTTTTGAATATGGTTGGAGGAAAATCTTGACTTGTGTCTATGTACAAAAGAGAACTTTAAAATTTTTTCAAAAACTGAAGAGAAATGACCTCCCAGATACAATCTTCTGATCTCTGATCTCATAAAATGTTTCACAAAGACAGTGAGAATATGAGGAACTTCTATTCTGTAGTGTTAATGACATGTTCTTAAACTCTAAGTTGCAACCTACTTATTAGTTTAAATTTTGGTTTTAAAAGCCATAGGAATTAAAAGTACAATGAGAAAATATTCTCTAATTTCTGTAACTTGTTTGTTTTCAGAAGGGTTAAGAAAAAAATGTATAAGATGTTTCTATTGATAACTTACCAATGGCTCCTAAATGTTAGAATATTATACAGTATTGGGAAAATGCATATTTGTACACAGGCAAGGAACTACTTTTCAAATGATATTTCTATAAGGAAAACTCTCTGAATATATCCCAGAAGTTTCTCAAGATTAAGATTCAAAGGTTTCCTTTCATTGTGAAACAGAGAATAAACAATACTAGGATGAATGAGGTGTGTGGGGTGAGATGAAAGACTGGGTGAGGCATGAGAACATGTTTTCTCCTAGTGCGTGGTCTAACCTATGTCCTGGGGGATGGGAGTGCACTGTGTTGCTGAACCAGAGGAGGGGTCAGGATCCAGGGGTTTAAAGAGAATCAAAGAGAGAAAAGAAAGAAACTTTGATTAATAAATATTTTGTTACTCTTGATCACTTCTGGACATAGCATGAGGTTTAAAAGGTTTGTGTCCAGCCTTGTAAACAGAGGAGCCATGTGCAGGTCTTAACTAAGTCTCAGAAAGAAAGGGATGTCATTTGTAGGCTTGTCTAACAGCAGTTATTGTCCAGAGTAACATGTGCTTTAGCTATATTAACTTTTAAAAAAACATTTATTTATTATTTCTTACGACTCCATTGGTACCCCCTCCCTCCACCCCTTCCCTGGGCCTCCCTCCCACCATCTACCCCCTCTCCCACCATCTCATCCCTCCTGTGCTGGGTGTCTCCATGTATCAGCCCCCTTCAGTTCATTAGTCACATGAGATCTAAGAGCTTCCTCTTGCACAAGAGGCATACATGGCAGTACCACTAGGATGGGGTGTCCCACTGAGAGGTAACCAAGTCCCTGTTCCTGCTCTTTTGGGTCTATTGATTGTAGAATGGTTATCCTATACAATAATGAATAAAATCCAGTTATAAATGAATATATGCCATGTGTGTCTTTCTGAGACTGAGTTGGCTCACTCATAATTCCTTGTTTCTGATAGCTGAGTAGTATTCCATTGTGTAAATGTACCACAGTTTTTGTCCACTCTTTGGTTAAAGGACATCTGGGTTGTTTCCAATTTATAGTTATTACAAACAAAGCTTCTATTAACATAGTTCAGGAGATGTCCTTGTGGGTTGGTGAGGAATCTTTTGGATATATGCCCAGGAGTGGTACGGCTGGGTCTTGAGGTAGAGATGCTCCAAGTTTTCTAACATATTGCCAGACTGATTTCCATAGTGGTTATACAAGTTTGCCTTCCCATCAGCAATGTGTTTGTGTTCCCTTTTCTCCACATCCTCGCCAACATATGCTGTCTTTTGAGTTTTTGATCTTAGCCATTCTGACAAAAGTGAGATGGAAACTCAGAGTTGTCTTGAGTTGCATTGCTCTGATGATTAAGCATGTTGAGTATTTGTTCAAGTGTCTCTTGTCTATTTTAGATTCCTCTTTTGTGAATTCTCTGTTTAGATCTGTTCCCCATTTTTTGATTGTGTTAATTAGTTTGCTGATGTTTAATATTTTGAGTTCTTTATAGATTTTGGATATTAGTCCTCTGTCAAATGTGGGTTTGGTGAAGATCTTTTCCAAATCTGTAGACTGCTGTCTTGTTTTAATGTCAGTGCCCTTTGCTTTACAGAAGCTTTCCAGTTTCATGAGGTCCCATTTATTGATTGTTGGTCTTAGGGCCTGAAATATTGGTGTTCTGTTCAGAAAGTTGTCACCTATGTGAATAAGTTCTAGGCTTTTCCCCAATTTCTCTTCTATTAGATTTAATGTGTCTGGTTTCATCTTAAGGTCTTTGATCTACTTGGCCTCAAGCTTTGTGCAAAGTGATAAATGTGTGTCTATTTGCATTCTTTTATAAGTTGACATGAACATCCAGGTACACCAGCACCATTTGTTGAAGATGCTGCCCCTTTCTACTGTATGGTTTTGGCTTCTTTGTCAAAAATTAAGTTACCATAGGTGTGTGGGTTTATTTCTGGGTCTTCAATTCAATTCCATTGATCAACTTGTCTGTTTCTATACCAGTACCATTCCATCTTTATTACTATTGCTCTGTTGTTTAGCTTGAAATCAGGGATGGTGGTACCTCCAGATGTATTTTTTTTTTTTTTGTACAGGATTGATTTAGCTATTCTGGGTTTTTCATTTTTCCATATGAAGTGGAGAGTTATTCTTTCTGGGTCTATAAAGAATTGTGTTGGTATTTTGTTGGAAATTGCATTGAATTTGTATATTGCTTTTGATAGGATGGCCATTTTTGTTATATTGATCCTACCTATCCACGAACATGGGAGATCTTCCATCTTCTGATATCTTCTTCAATTCTTTCTTCAAGGACTTGAAGTTCTTGTTGTACAGATCTTTCACTTGCTTGGTTAGAGTTACTGCCCTGTATTTTGTATTATTTTTGGCTATTGTGAAGGGTGTTTTTTTCCCTAATTTCTTTCTCAGCCTATTTGACTTCTGTGGAAAGAAGGGCTACAGATTTTTTTTGAGTTAAGTTTATAACCAGCCACCTTGCTGAGTGAATCTGTCAGCTGTAGGAGATCTGTGGTGGAATATTGGGGTCACTTACATATATTATTGTACCATCTGTGAACACGGATAATTTAACTTCTTCCTTTCAGATTTGTATCCCTTGATTTCCTTTAGCTGTCTTATTGCTCTGACTAGAACTTCAAGTAATATTTTGAAGAAGTATGGGGAGAGTGGGCATCCTTGCCTTGTCCCTGATTTTGGGGGAAATGCTTGTAAGTTTCTCTCCATTTAATTTTATGTTGGCTACTGGCTTGCTATATATTGCCTTTATTATTTCTAGGTATGGTCCTTGTATGACAGTTCTCTCTAAGGCTTTTACCATGAAGGGGTGTTGGATTTTGTCAAATGCTTTTTCTGCATCTAATGAGATGATCATGTGTGTGTGTGTGTGTGTGTGTGTGTGTTTTCCTTTCAGTTTGTTTATATGGTGGATTATGTTGATGGATTTTCAAATTTTGAACCAGCCCTGCATTTCTGGGATGAAGCCTACTGGATCATGGTGTATGATACTTTTGATGTGTTCTAGGATTCGGTTTGCAAATATTTTGCTGAGTATTTTAGTATCTAATTTAATGATGGAAATTGGTCTGAAATTCTCTTTCTTTGTAGAGTCTTTGTGTGGTTTAGGTATCTAGGTGACTGTGGTCTCATATAATGAGTTTGGCAGTGTTCCTACTGTTTCTATTTTGTGGAAGAGTTTAAAGAGCATTGGTATTAGCTCATCTTTGAAGGTCTGGTAGAATTCTATGCTGAAACCATATGGCCCTGGGCTTTTTGTGGTTGGGAGAATTTTAATGACTGTTTCTATTTCCTTAGGGATCATAAGACTGTTTAATTTGTTAATCTGATCTTGATTCAGCTTTGGTAGGTGGATTCTATCAAAAAAGTTGTCCATTTCACTTAGGTTTGCAAATTTTGTGGAATGCAGGGTTTTGAAGTAAGACCTAAAGATTCTTTGGATTTCATCAATGTCTGTTGTTATTTCTCCGTTTTCATTTCTAATTTTGATGATTTGGGTATTTTCTTTCTGCCTTTTAGTTAATTTAGCTAAGGATTTGTCTGTTTTGTTGAGTTTCTCAAAGAACCAACTTGTAGTTTCATCAATTCTTTGTATTGTTCTTTTTGTTTCTAAGTTGTTAATTTCAACCCTAAGTTTGATGATTTCATGCTGTCTGCTCCTCTTGGGGTTTGTGCTTCTTTTTTTTTTTTTTTTTTTCCTAGCTCTTCCAGTTAAGCTGTTAAGTTGTTAAAATGAGCTGTCACAGTTTTCTTTTTGAAGGCACTTAGTGCTATGAACTTTCCATTTAGCACTGCTTTCATTGTGTCCCATAGGTTTGGGTATGTTGCGCCTTCATTTTCATTGAGTTTTAGGAGGTCATTTATTTCCTTCTTTATTTTTTTCCCTGGCCCAGTAGTCACCAAGTAGAGAGTTTTGAATTTCCATGAATTTGTAGGCATTTTGGTATTCCTGTTGTTGTGAATTCCAGCTTTAATCCATGATACAATGGGTATTTTCAGTTTTCTTGGATCTGTTAAGGCTTGCTTGTGATCGGGTATATGGTCAATTTTTGAGAAGGTTCCATGAGTTGCTGAGAAGAAAGTATATTCTTTTGAATTTGGGTGAAATGTTCTATAGATATCTGTTAGATCCATTTGATTCATGACTTCTGTTAGTCTCATTATTTCTCTGCTTGGCTTCTGTCTCATTAACCTATCCATTGGTGTGAGTGTTGTGTTGAAGTCTCCCACTATTAGTGTGTGTGGATCAATGTATAGTTTAAGCTTTAGTAGTGTCTCTTTTATAAATGTATGTGCCCTTGTGTTTCTGGCATAGATATTCAGTATTGAGATGTCAACTTGATGAATTTTTCCTTTGACAAGTATGTAGTGTCCTTCCCTGTATTTTTTCATTAATTTAAGTTGAAAGTCTATTTTACTGGATATTAAGATGGCTACTCCAGCTTGCTCCCTGGGACCATTTGCTTGCAAAACCTTTTTCCAACCTTTTACTCTGAAGTAGAGACTATCTTTGCTGGTGAAGTGCATTTCTTGTATGCAGTAAAATGATGGGTCTTGTTTACAGATACATTCTGTAAGCCTGTGTATTTTTATTGGTGAGTTGATTCCATTGATGTTGAGGGGTATTAGTGATACTAGTTTGTTATTTCCTGCTATTTTAAAGTAGGTGGTGGTAGTGCTTTGGGTGTTTCTTTTGGCTTAGCTGCAGTAGAGTTGTTTCCTGTGTTTTCTTGGCTGTAGTTGCCTTCTCTCACTTGGAATTTTTCTTCTAGGATCTTCTGTAGAGCTGGATTTGTGGGTAGATATTAGTTGAATTTGGTTTTGTTGTGGAATATCTTGTTTTCTCCATCTATGACAATTGAAAATTTTGCTGGGTACACTAATCTTGACTGGCACCTGTGGTCTCTTAGGGCTTATAACACATCATACCATGTCATCTGGCTTTTAAAGTTTCTGCCGAAAAGTCAGGTGTAATTCTGATGGGTCTGCCATTATATGTTACTTGGCCTTTTTCTCTTACAGATTTTAATGTTTTTTCTTTGTTCTGTATATTTGGAGTTTCAACAATTATGTGAGGGGAGGAATTTGTTTTCTAGTCCAATCTGTTTGGGTTCTGTATGCTTCTTGGATTTTTACTGGCATTTTTCTTTTAGGTTTGGGAAATTTTCGTCTATGATTTTGTTGAAATTTTTTTCTGTTCTTGGAGTCTGGAGTCTTCTCTTTCATCTATGCCTATAATTCTTAGGTTCTGTCTTTCCTTCATTTCTTGAATGTTATGAGTGAGGACTTTTTTAGATTTCTCATTCTCTTTGGTTGTTGTATTGAGTTCTTCACTTGAGTCTTCTACACCTGAGATTCAGTCTTCCATCTCTTGTATCCTATTGATGACATTCATATCTGTAGTTCCTGCGCTCTTTCCTTGGTTATCCACCTCCAGGATTGTCTCTGCTTGTGTTTTCTTTATTGTCACCACTTGTAATTTCAGGTCTTGAACTGTTTTACATATTTCTTGTTTCAAATTGGTTGTCTTTTTTTTTTATATAAGTACTTTATTTTTTTTCTTCAAGTTACATCTCAGTCACAAACCCTTCCCTATTCCCCCTTCCTGTCCCACCCTTCCACCCTCTTCCCTCCCAACAGCTTCCCTTTTCAATCCAACAAATGGTTCTTTCTCTTATAACAGTAAATTCTATACAAAACAGCAGAATTAAATATGCCACATTTATGAGAGTTAAATAGCCCAGTATACCTTCCCAATGTCCAGTTCATACTTATTTGGCCCCTGACTTTAACCTTCTACCTTCTAACCATCTCCATGAGTTTAAAGTTCTATAACTGACTTAGCTTTCATACTAACTTGCATCACTATTATCTCCATCAAAAGCCTACAACCACAACAACTCAATATTGCTAAGACCGTTCAGCTCTACACAATGCCCCAGCCAGAACCTCAGTAAAGCCTGGAAGTTCAGCTTCTGCCTACAAACTCCTTAGGACATCTAAACAGCTGAGAACAGAAGGACTGAACATAAAAGGATTGTACTAATATTTTTAACCATTTTTCCATTTTGGTTCGGGCCTCAAACAGGTTTACTACGACCCAAATCAGCAGGAAGTCATTGTATGAGAGCGACGTCCCATACCCAGAGGGTGGGGAGGGTGTTTCTCCGCCCCCCCCCCCTTTTTTGGTTATTTGAAGGACAACTGAAAACTCTGTTATTTAGGGGAAGAGATTACAAGTTGTTAAATGGTCCTGTTTAATGGGTTTTGGAGGTTAGACCCAGAGTATTCCTTCTTTCCCTTTTCTGTATCCTTCTTTATCTCCTATGTAGGAATGCATGGACTTGAGAAAAATTGAGACATAGACATAGCACAGGAAGGACCAAGAAGAAGGGTCAGATTATTGAATATGCCCTTATACCTTTGTATATTGATACAAAATTAGTAGTATATTTGGCTAAAGTGGTATTGACCATTGTTTATTGTGCAAAAATAAGATTGTATTGGACTACGTCGGTATTGATATTTGTATATTGATACAAAATTAAGATTATAGTTGGCCACAATGGTATTGACCCTTGTATATGGATGCAATGTTAAGATTGTATTGGGCCACATAGGCATTGATCTTTGTATATTGATACAAAATTAAGAGTATATTTAGCCACATTTGAATAGATCTTTGTATATTGATACAAAATTAAAGGTAATGCTTCCTAATGGTATGGTACCTAGAGATACAATTTGGTTGTCTTTGCCTGAAGTTCTTTCATAGCTTTATCTCTTTCCCATTCTTTTTTGACTTAGAAGTCTTTAAAGGAATTTCTCCATTGTTTTCATCTGTAGGATTGTGGCTTCTTGAGATTCTTGAAGGGATTTATTTTCTTCTTTTAAGGACTCTATCATTTTCATAAGTATAGATTTGTCATCATATTCTTGTATTTCAGCTGTGGTGAGATGGTCAGGGCTTGCTATATTAGTATGGTTAACTTTTGTTGGAGTCATATTTTCCTGACTTTTGTCTGTTCTGTTCTTTCCTTGACCTTTTCCCATTTGATGTTCCTTAGTTGTTTGCTCCTGGGGCCTTCTGAATTTGGTGTCAAGGAAGGAATGTTAGTTTGTAGGCCTTATAATCTTATTGAGCTGTAGCTCAGACCAGACTGAGTTCTGGGTAATCCTGTGTATTCTTTTTAATCCTATGTAATCCTTTGTAATCCTTTGTATCCTGAGAGTAACAGGCCGGGAATAGTGGGAGGCACAGGTCCAGAAGATGACAATAGGAGAGACCTCTCCCAGCTCAGAGCAGCTTGGAGAGTCCCATAGTATTGGACAGGTGAGGGGAGGTGCAGGTCTGTAAGATGACAATTAGAGAGACCGCTCCCAGCTCAGAGCAGCTTGGAGGGTTCCAGGGCAGGGTGGGGCGGTGGTGGTGGGGAGGGAAGTGGAGATCTACCCTAGGTACTGGGGTTCAAGGAGACTGAAGGTGGTGTAGGATCCAAAGGATGGAGCTTGTTGCTCCTGGGGATTGAGGCCTTGTCATCTCGGCTGGGTAGGAAAGGTAGGCTGCTTGGGGCACAGTTTTCAGCTCAGGCAAGCAAGCTCTATGGCCAAGCACTGGTGACCCAGGGGATGTGGCCGCAGGCAAAGAGAGAAATCCTACCTTTGTAGTCCTGACAGTGAAAGTCTGAGAATGGGGGTAGGCACAGATCTGGAAGATGATGACTGGAGAGACCGCCCCCAGCCCAGAGCAGTTTGGAGGGTCCCAGAGAATTGGGCAGGTGGGAGGAGGTGCAGGTGTAGAAGATGACAATTGGAGAGACTGCCCCAACTCAGAGCAGCTTGGAGGGTCCCAGGGCATTGGTCAGGGTAGGACGGTGGTGTGGGGGAGGGAAGTGGACATCTACCCCAGGTGCTGGGGTTCCAGGAGACACGAGGTGGTGCACAATCCAAAGGATGGAGCAGGTTGCTCCTGGGGATTGAGGCCTTGTCACCTCGGTGGGGCAGGAAAGGTAGAGGACAGCTTGGGGCACAGCTCTCAACTCAAGCAAGCAGGCTCTTTGGCCAAGTGCTGGTGGCCCAGAGGATGTAGGGGCAGGGAAAGAGAGAAATCCTACCTATGTAGTCATGTTGGTGAAAGTCTGGGTGCCATATTAACTAAAATGAAGACTTTCTTTTGGCTCATGAATACAAAGTGATTAAACTCCACCATGATTGGAAGGGTTGAATAGAGAGTATGGTTGAAGGGGTGTGAGTGGAGTTTCACCCAACTTACAGAAGAGGAAACCAAGTAAAGATCAGAACCAGGTATGGGTAAAATCTTCAAAAGCTTATCCCTAGTGACCTACTTCTACCAGCCAAGGCCTACCTTATAGAGACTCCACACTCTTCAAAATAATTATATTTAGTAATGTGCTTATAAGAATAAATATATGAATGTAATAGCAATAAAAAAGAGGCTATATATTTGAATATATGAGAGTGGTATATAGGAGATTTTAGAGAGAGGAAAGGGAAAGGACAAAATTAAATTATGCTACCCAAACCACAGAGAATAAACAAAAATAATTCTAAATCAGGAGATCCAGCTGTGGTAGGGTTAGTGAAGTTAGTGTAGCATCTAGCAGCATAGGGATTTTGGAAGTTTTGTGTCTCAGATAAAAGATGTAGGTGGATCCAATTATATCCGGACATGGTTACCGTTGAAGGGCATGCCTTGTAATCCCACCAAGAGCAAATGACATCATTGATCATGGGACCACAGGACACACTGTTGTGGATGCATGCCTTGGAAATCCTGCCAGGAACTATGGCAATGAAGCACAAGAATTCACAACTGAGATCATTATGACACATTACAAGGCAAGGGATTTAAATCAGAAGCCCAAGTGTCTCACTGGGACCTGCTCATCAATTTCCTCTACCAACACATGCAGAGAGATCATGCTTCGCTGCTCATCACTGTTTTGTGCTGACCTGCCTGGAGTCCACACTAGTGTAGAAAATAAAGGCAGAGCCTCTCTAGAGCTCCAGAAAGTCAGAACAGCAAGACTGCTAGAATGGAGCCCTTGGAACTCCAGAGCATCAGAAAGGCGAGCAGATGATTCAGGACTTTTAATCCTGTAAATAATTGGGACATAGGACTGCAGAGGCAATTCTTGGCTGACTAAAAACCACCCTGTATTAATAGTCGAAATGGATTAAATTTATAAACTGGCCTTAAGATCTGACAAATAAGACTCACAGATTTTAAGATTGAAAGACTTATTGAAAACCAGCCATCTGTAAGAATCCATGCCAAGAAAATTAACCTGAGAGAACTAACATCCTTTTAAGAAACTTAAGTTAGTGTTAAGTGTTTGTTTTTTATAGATATTGTAGTATTTTAGGTATTATGATATTCTTAGTTAGATTAAAGGTTTTAGGATTTAGGAACTTCATAGGTGATTGTTAAGTATTTTTTTTATATAAGTACTTTTTTTTTTTTCAAGTTACATCTCAGTCACAAACCCTTCCCTATTCCCCC
>CAJQZJ010015111.1:0-14208 GCA_907164525.1 Lophiomys imhausi
GAGGGTGGGAGGGTGGGACTGGAGGGGGAATAGGGAGGGGACTGCAATTGAGATGTAACTTGAAGAAATAAAAAATAAAGGAAAAAGAAAAAGAAAAAGTTTTTGACAAAATCTAACACCCTTTCATGCCAAAAGTCCTGGAGAGAACTGGCATACAAGGAGCATACCTAGAAATAATAAAGGCAATATACAGCAAGTCAGTAGCCAACATCAAATTAAATGGAGAGAAACTTAAAGCATTTCCTCTAAAATTGGGGACAAGGCAAGGATGTCCACTTTCCCCATATCTCTTCAACATAGTACTTGAAGTCTTAGCCAGAACAATAAGACAACTAAAGGAGATCAAAGGGATACACATTGGAAAGGAAGAAGTCTAATTATCCCTATTTGCAGATGATATGATAGCATACATAAGTGACCCAAAATTTCCACCAGAGAACTACTAAAACTGATAAACATCTTCAGCAAGGTGGCTGGATAGAAAATCAATTAAAAAAATTGGAAGCCCTTCTTTATACAAATGGGTTGAGAAAGAAATTAGGGAAATAACACCCTTAAAAATAGCTACAAACAATATAAAATACCTGGGGCTAACTCTAATGAAGCTAGTGAAATACCTGTCTGACAAGAACTTCAATTCCTTGAAGAAAGAAATTGAAGAGGATATCAGAAGATGGAAAGATCTCCCAGGCTCATGAATAGGTAAGATCAACAGGATCAACATAATAAAAATGGCCATCCTACCAAAAGCTATATACAGATTCAGTGCAATTCCTATGAAAATACCAACACAATTCTTTACAGACCTGGAAAAAACAAGAAAACTCTTAGCCCTCATATGACAACTTATCTTGATGGGAACTGTTATGTAAGGACACACCACTCTGGAGGAATAGGATAGGAGGGAGGGGGCAGGGGGGATGGAGAAGGGGAGGGGGGATGGATGAGAGGGTGGGACTGGAAGGCATAGAAAGAGGGCACTGTGATGGAGATGTAACTTGAAGTAATAAATTAACACAAAAAGTGATGTTTTAGGGTTAAGATGATTTTCGCTAATAATGTAAATTAAGATGGAAGTTGAGTTCAAGGGTTTTTCCTACTTTCTCTTCTAGTAGATTTAATGTGTCTGGCTTTATGTTAAGGTCTTTGATCCACTTGGATTTAAGTTTTGTACAAGGTGATAATTATGGGTCTAATTTCATTCTTTTACATGTGGACATCCAGTGGGACAAGCACCATTTGTTGAAGATGGGGTCCTTTTTCCATTGTGCAGTTTTGGCTTCTTGGTCAAAAATTAGGTGGCCATTGGTGTGTGGGTTCATTTCTGGGTTTTCAATTCTATTCCATTGACCCACTGGTCTGATATACCAGTAACATGCTGTTTTATTACTATTGCTCTGTAGTACAGCATGAAATCTGGGATGGTGATACCCCCAGATGTTTTTTTTTTTATTGTACAGGATTGATTTAGCTATTCTGGTTTTTTTGTTGCTCCATACGAAATTAAGAATAACTTCTTCCAGGTCTAAAAAGAATTGTGTTGGTATTTTGATAGGCATTGCATTGAATCTGTTTATTGCTTTTGGTAGGATGGCCATTTTTTTGGTTGTGAGCCTAGCCTTTAATGGCTGAGCCATCTCTCCAGCCCAGGATGGCCATTTTTATTATGTTGATCCTACCTGTCCATGAGCATGGGAGATCTTTCCATCTTCTGATGGCCTCTTCAATTTCGTTCTTCAAGGGTTTGAAATTCTTGTTGTACAGGTCCTTTACTTGCTTGGTTGGAGTTACCACCAGGTATTTTATGTTGTTTGTGGCTATTGTGAAGGGAGTTGTTTCCCTGATTTCTTTCTCAGCCCTTTTATTTGTATAAAGAAGGGCCTCTGATTTTTTTTTGAATTAATTTTGTATCCAGCCACCTTTTGAAGGTGTTTATCAGCTGTAAGAGTTCTCTGGTGGAATTTTTGGGGTCACTTATGTATACTATCTTATCGTCTGCAAATAGGGATACTTTTACTTCTTCGTTTCCAATTTGTATCCCCTTGATCTCCTTTAGCTGTCTTATTGCTCTAGCAAGAACTTCAAGTACTATATTGAAGAGATATGGCAAAAATGGACATCCTTGTCTTGTCCCTGAGTTTAGCGGAAATGCTTCAAGTTTCTCTCCATTTAATATGATGTTGGCTACTGGCTTGGTGTACATTGCCTTTATTATTTCTAGTTATCGTCTTTGTATGCCCTTAATCTCATTGGCACAGGTGACAACTTCCTGAATGGAACACCAATAGCACAGGACCTAAGACAAACAATCAATAAATGTGACCGATGAAACTGAAAAGCTTCTGTAAGGCAAAAGACACTGCCATTCAAACAAAAGGGCTGCCTACAGATTGGAAAAAAATATTCACCAACCCCACATCTGACAGAGGGCTAATATCCAAAATTTACAAAGAACTCAAGAAATTAAATGCCAAGAAACCAAGTAATCCAATCAAACAATGGGGAAAAGAGCTAAACAGAATTCACAAAGGAGGAATTCCTAAAGGCTGAGAGACACTTGAAGAAATGCTCAGCATCCTTAATCATCGGAGAAATGCAACCAACTCAAGATGACTCTAAGATTCCATCTCACACCTATCAGAATGGCTATTATCAAAATCTCGAATGACAGAACATGCTGGTGAGGGTGTGGAGAAAGGGGAACCCTCCTCCATTGCTGGTGCGAGTACAGGCTTTTGCAACCACTATGGAGGTCAATCTGGCAATATCTTAGAAAACTTGTAATACCTCTGCCTCTGGACCCAGCCATAGCACTTCTGGGTATACATCCAAATGACTCCTCACCATATCACAAGGAAGTTGCCTCATCTATGTTCATAGCAGCCTATTTGTAAAAGCTAGAAACTGGAAACAACCCAGATGTCCCTCAACCAAAGAATGGATTAAAAACTGGTACATCTACACAATAGAATACTACTCAGCTATCAGAAACAATGAAATTATACAATTTGTAGCCAAATGGATGGAAATAGAGAAGCTCATCTTGAATGAGCTAACCCAGTCTCAGAAGGATGCACATGGCGTCTATTCACTTATAGTCGGATTTTAGCTATATAGTACATGATATTTATACCACAACCAACATATCAAAGGGAAAATGGACATAGACTTTTTCTCTTTCTCCCTGTCAATGAGACACTTTTCCCTAATTGTGCAGCCTTGTAGGTACCCAGTGTATGAAGAGGCTCTTGGCCCTCATATGACTGCTGAACTGGGACAGGGGATTTTTATGTAGGGACACTCCACTCCAGAGGAGTGGGATGGAAGGTTTAGTGGGTAGAGAGTGGGAGTGTGTGACTGGGAGGGGTGGAAAAAGGACACTATGATGGAGATCTAACCTGAAGCAATAAAAAAAAGATGGAAGTTGAATTAGGTATAGAGCCTTAAACTCATCAAGAAGGATATATAATAGAATATATTTCCTAGTGTACATGTTAAATACATATGGACTGGATAGTGAGAATGTATGTCATACATTTAACCTTTCATAATTGTTTCCTAATTGTTTTTAGTGTATTGTATTTATTGTTACTGTATTGTGTTTTTTGTTGTATATTGTTATAAGAAAAGGAGCCTGTTGTTAGACTTAAAGGGGGAGATTTTGAGCAAGGCATAATACATTGCTTCTGATATGCTGATTTCAATGCTGAGATCTGGTTACTGCCCCTTCAGAGGCATTCTCTTGATTGGTTAATAAAAGTTGCTGATGGCCAATTAGCTGGGCAGAAAGAGTATAGGAAGGTGGGACTAAGGTGCAGGCCTTTGAAGCAAAGAGTAGAAGAGGAAGAAGCCTCCAGAAGTAGAAGTAGACAAAAAAAGCCTGCAAGATAAGATGCCAGGAATAGTTAGAAGCAGACACAGGCCATGAGTTAGAGAAAAGAATGTCATTCCACATGGCATGCAACATTGACATAGCATCATAGCATGGGGAATAACAACCAAGGTGATATATGTACATTTGGGGAATAAAATTAAGAGATATTCTGGTAGTCAATGTAAGGACCCAAAGCTAGACTGGGGGAGGAACAACCAAGGGGACATATGTATATATGAGGTCATATTTGGGGAATAGAATTAAGAGCTAGTTTAGATGGGCTAAGATTTGACAATCTACACCAAAGCTTGTTAAAATCTATCAGGTCTCTGTGTGCTCATTTATAATGGAAGTTTAAAGATTAACACTGCCAAACCAATTAATGATAATCTAAGTACTCATAAATAATTTAATTACTTCCACAAGGAACACTTCCTAATCCATTTTATGAGGTCACACTCACCCTGGTGACCAAACCATACAAATATTTGACAAAGAAAGAGAATTACAGGTCAGTTTCCCTTATAAACATGAATAAATACTCATAAATAAAATACTCACAAACAAAATCCAAGAACATATCAAAAAGATGATCTACCATGATGAACTAAGGCTTTATCTGAGAAATGCAGGGAAGGTTCAACAATTGAAAATCATTAAATGTAAGGTACCATATAAATAAACTAAAAGAAAAAAAAACATGATCATAAAATAGTATGCTGAAAAATGCTTTGACAAAACCCAACACCCCCACATGATAAAAATCTTGATGAAATCAAGGATACAAACAACATACCTGAACACAATAAAGGAAATATACAGCAATGTTAAAGCCAACACACTTCACAATAGCCACAAATAATGTAAAATATCTTAGGGTAACTCTAACCAAGCAAGTAAAAGTCCTATATGATAATAAACAAACTCTTCAAATCTCTGAAGAAAGAGATTGAAGAAGATATCAGAAGATGTAAAATTTTCTCATGCTCACAGACTGGTAAGATTAACTTAGTAAAAATGGCTGTCTCACCAAAAGCAATCTGTAGAATCAATGCAAGCCCCATCAAAATTGCCACATCGTTTACAGGTCTTTCAAGACCAATACTGAATTACATATGGAAAATCAAAACAAAAAACATTGAAGACCAGGAAAGGATGATTAGATCAAAACATTGGACATTGGTAAAATGCCAGTACTTAGTACTGTTACGATTACTAGCAATGGACTCTGTACATTTTTGCTTTAAGTAATCATTTTTTCTAAGCACTTAATCCTTTGAAATTTTTCCTTTCCTTAATTTTCCCTTTACTCATTTCAAAATATCTTTCTTTCTGGATGTTTCTTCTCTACATCTTTCATAATCATGTAACAAAAATGAAGCATATGAGTTGATTAGTTTCACCCTGGGAAACTAATAAATTTAGGGGCATACTTACTGTGCATACATAAAGGGTTACTGACAGGAATAGGTACCCCAAGTCAGATACTCTGTAAAGTCTCTATTCAGCATATGTAGTGTATTTCCCATAATTTGTTAATGCAGTCCCATCTCAACGGTCTTACCCAGCCTATACACACTAGCTTGTCCCCAAAACTATGAGGCTACATGTGACATGATTGCAGACAACTGGCTTTAAGAAAGATTGGATACTCATAATGAGGGTCAAATGGTCTTCCTTACCCTTTTTTCTATAAAAAGAACACCAAAACTCTAAAAGTTCAGTTGTGTTTGGTTATATGGGCTATCTAATCTCTGGTTCATGACCATATAGGATGTGTCAGGAGTGGGATCCCACTCATGAGATGGGCCTCAAGTTAAACCAAATGTTTTTGTCTACCCCCACAAGTTCTGTGTCACCATTGCTCCAGCACATCTTCCAGGCAGGACAGATTGTAGATTGAAAGTTTTGTGGTTGGGCTGATGTCCACAGTTTTTTGTTTTCTTTTTCTTTTTTTCTTTTTGGTAGCCTGCAGAGTACTTTCCTGTACCAAAGACACTAGAATGTAGGGTGTGAGGAGCTGAGGCAGGCATTAGCTCAATCTTTCTATTTTCAATGAGCTCTGTGGATGTTTTCTTTGGTAATGAGGGCCCACTGTTAGTTTTTGGAGAGTGATCCTCTGTCCTAGAATCAGCCTGGGTTGTTTGGGGATCTCCATGGGACTCTCTTGGTCAACAACTTGACTAAATGCAATCCTGACCCAAGACTGGAATCCTTGCCTGACTACAATAGATGGCCAGCTCAGACTCCTATATCCTCCATTACTAAATATAAGTAGACACAATAAATTAAAAAAAAAGATTCTTAATTATTTTCTGCTATAGTCATAGATATGTGCCTTGTCTAGCTGACATCATAGAGGCTTCCTCCAGCAATAGATGGGACTGGGTGTAGAGACTCACAGCCAGACAATATGTAGAGAGTTCTAGATTAGAAGTCCTTCCCCTGGGTGATTAGGGAACCAGGTAGAAAACAGGGAGGAAAAATTTCAGGAGATAGAGTAGATGAAGGACATCAGAACAAAACTCACTGAGTCAACTAAGCAAGTTGTTTAGTTGACTAAACTAAACTTGTAAACTTCAGAAGTTACAAGCACAGAACTGGCATGGATCTGTACAGGTTCTCTGCATATATGTTACAGTTGTTCATTTGTTGTTTTTATGGGACTCCTGTGGGAGTTAGTCGGTCTCTGATTCTTGTGCCTGTTCTTGATACTTTTTCCTTCCTATTGGATTGTCTTGTCCATTCTTGATAAGAGGTCTTTTGACTTGTTTTATTGTATCCTGTTTTTTACTGTTCAACTGTCATCATTTGGAGGCCTGCTCTTTTATGAAGAGAAAATGGATTGGGAGTGGATCGGAGGAAGGGGGGAGGAGGGAGCTCTGGGAAGTATAGAAAGGGAAACTTTGGTTGGGATGTAGTATATGAAAAAGGAATCTATTTTGAGTATCAACAACAACAAAATGAAGAGCTGTGGTCAATTTTTAAGCAGACAGAGTTGATGTTATGATGATATCAGTTGTTTGACTTAGGATAATATTGTGTCATATTACCTTCATAAAAGAATGGTGAATAGAAACTAAATACATAAGACTATAAAATAAATTAACATTGACCAGATACATGCCATTAAACTATAAGGTTTTAAAAGTTCCCAGGTTAATCTTTTAGAAAACACATGATAGTCTTTATGCAGTACATAGACTCACTACCATATCTGTACCTTGGGTTTTGAATGAGTGTATCTTCCAGTCACAAAGAACCAGAAAATACATAACAAAATATCACCAAATTGAAGTTTACAGACAGCATCTGGTGAAATGCTATTAAGAAATCTTTGATAAAACTATGATGCTGGAAAAACTATTGAGAGGTCTTTAGACATCTTTATCCTCTCCATGATGGGCATCCCATTAGCTGTTATTACTACACCTTTATATCTTTGCATAATATTTATATTATGAGATAAATTATAGCATACACAAAATATCTTTTTAAATATAAAACTGAATTTACTGGTTTACATTGGGCAAGAGATTTATGGTAGAGTTCAGTGAAAACCTAGGAGAAAAAAACCACCCATCTTTCTTATAATTTGTATAGATTTGTCCAGATGAGTCCTACCATCTTTTGGGTTATGCATGGGGAACAGAGACTAACAAGAAATGAGAAAACATATCCATTCGATTTCTGAAGGGCCACCCTCTGATACCTTTATCAGGTCAGTGGCAGCTGACATTGATCATTGAGGAGGATCAAGCCATCAGTAGTATCTACTTTAAAAATGTTCAGACTTGAGCCCAGTGAGCCTTCTGTACTATTTACTGGGCCCCAGATCTACCTGCAATCCCAGGGGCCAGCAGCCAACAGGGATTACCAGGTGAGACACTTCCACCAATTCCTTGCCATCTGGGTCCCACCAGGCAAACCCAGCAGCAGTAAGGTCTGCCCTTTGCCCTCTGGGTGTCATTTCACTGGCTTTGTCTCACCCTGAAATTCCAGAAAATTTCAGCCATCAGGGACTCCCAGAGGCCACCAGGCACCAGGGACTATCAGAGGTCTGCAGCCAGCAAGGACTACCAAATGCCTGAAAACATCAGGGACTACAAGAGGCCTACAGCCATCAGGTACCACTAAGGCCCACAGCCATCAGGGACTACAGATTTCCCTGTATCCCGGAGGCCTGTTGCTACCCAGTACAACCAGAGGCCTACTGCTTTCAGGAACCACCAGGACTGCCAACACTAGTGACAAACACTAAAAACAAGTGTAAGAAAACAGTCAACAAACCCCAGAGCCATATGGCACCACTAGAACCCAGCTTTTCTACCTCAGCATGCCATGAGTATAATAACATACATGAAGGACAAGAAAACAGTCTTAAATCTAATCTTATGAAGATGATAGAGGCTTTTGAAGAGGAAATAAATAAATCCCAAAAGAAATGAAGGAAAATAGATTCAAACAGGTGAGGAAAATGAATAAATCCCTTAAGGAAATATAGTAAAATACAATAAAACAAGAGAAGGAAATGACTGAAAGTATTCAATACCTGAAAATGGAAATAGAAAGAATAAACAAAACACAAACTGAGACAATCCTGGAGATAGAAAACCTAGGAAAGAGAATAGGAAATACAGACCTGAGCATCACCAACACAATACAAATATGGAAGAGAGAATTTTAAGTGTAGAAAGTATAATAGAAGAAATTGATTGGTCAAATAAAATGCTAAATATACTAAATTTCTAACGCAAATCATCCAGAAAATTTGGGACTATGAAAAGTTCAAACCTAAGAATAATAGGATTAGAAGTAGAAGATTCCCAGCTCAAAGGCTGAGGAAATATATTCAACAAGATAATAGAAAAAAAAATTCCCTAACCTAAAGAGATGCCTATAAACTTACAAGAATTTTACAGAATATCAAATATATTGGATCAAAAAAGAAAATCCTCACACCACATTATAATCAAAATACTAAGTGTATAGAACAAAGAATGAATATTAAAAGCCACAAGGGATAAAGGCTAAGTAACATATAAAGGCAGACCTATTAGAATTATAAGAGACTTCTCAATAGAGACTTTGAAAGTAAGAAGGGTCTGGGAAGATGTCATACAGTTTCTAAGCAATCACAGATGTCAGCAAGAAAAAAAAATTCAATCACCATAGATGGATAAAACTACATATTTCATGACAAAACCAATTTTAAAAAGTATATTTCCCTGGGTCCAGCCCTACACAGGATACTAGAAGGAAAATTCCAATACAAGGAGGGTAACTACAACCAAGAAAACACAGGAAGTAAATTATTTCACACAAGCAAAACCAAAAGGAGTGAATCACAGATACACACTACCACCACCACAATCAAAGTAACAGGAATCAACAATTATTGGTCATTTGTATCTCTCAACATCAATGGACTCAATTCCCCAATAAAAAGTCACCAGTCAGCAGAGTTGATGCAAAAACTGAATCCATCATTCTGCTGCATACAAGAAGCACACTTCAGCAAAAAACAATAGACTACTTCAGAGTAAAGGGATAGAAAAATGTTTTCCTAGCAAATGGACCCAATAAACAAGTCTGAGTATTCATTCTAATAGCTTAAAAAGTAGACATTCAACCAAAAATAATCAGAAGAGATGGTGAAAGACACTTTCTACTCATCAAAGGAGAAGTCCACCAAGATAAGGTCTCAATTCTGAAAATCTATGCTCCAAATGCAAGGGCACTCACATTTTTAAATGAAACATTACTAAAACTTAAATTGACATAGAAGTCCACACATTAATAGCAGGAGACTGCAACACCCCACTCTCAAAAATGAAGAGGTCAACGGGACAGAAACTAAACAGAGAAATAATGAAACTAACCAACTTTATGGATCACATGGACCTAACAGGTATTTACAGAACATTTCACCTAAACACAAAATTTTATACCTTCTTTTTAGCACCACACAGAATCTTCTCCAAAGCTGACTTTATACTTGGTCACAAAACACATCTCAACAAATACAAGAAGATTGAAAATGAGGGCACAACACACACAACTGTTGGAAAACAATGAAAGCAGTGCTAAGAGGCAAGTTCATAGCACTAAGTGTCTTCATAAAGAAATTGGAGAGATCTCATACTAACAACTTAACAGCACAACTGAAAGCTCTATAACAAAAAGAAACAAACACACCCAAGAGCAGTAGAGGGCAGGAAATAATAAAACTCAGTGCTGAAATCAGTAAATTAGAAACAACGAGAACAATGCAAAGAATCAAGGAAACTAAAAGTATGTCCTTTGTCAAAATCAGTAGGATAGACAAACCCTTTGCCAAACTAACCAAAAATCAGAGAGATAATATCCAAATTAACAGTATCAGAATTGAAAAGGGGAACATAGCAACAGACACTGAGGAACTCCAAAGAATCATTAAGTCTTACTTCAAAAAATTATACTCAACAAAATTGGAAAATCTAAATAAAATGAATGATTTTCTTGATAAATTCCAATTACCAAAGTAAAATCAGGATCAGGTAAACAAATGGAATTGTACTATAACCCCTAAGGAAAGAGAAACAGTCATCAAAAGTCTGCATACCAAAAAAAGCCCTGGGTCACATGGTTTTAGGACAGAATCGTACCAGACATTCAAAAAAGTGACAATGTCAATTCTCTTCAAACTATTCCACAAAATAGAAACAGAAGGAACACTCTCAAACTCATTATATGAAGCTACAGACACCCTGATACTTAATGACTCAAAGAAGTAACCAAGGAAGAATTTTAGACCAATGTCCCTCATGAACATTGATGCAAAAATACTCAATAAAATACTCTCAAACCAAATCCAATAACACATCAAAAACATTACGCACCATGATCAAGTATGTGTCATTCCAGGAATGCAGTGATGGTTCAACATGTGAAAATCCATAAATGTAATTCACTGTATAAACAAACTGAAGGAAACAAAAATTGCATGCTCATCTGATTAGATGTTGAAAAGCCTTTGACAGAATCCTACACTGCTTCATGATAAAAGTCTTGGAGATATCAGGGATATAAAGCCCATACCTAAATATAACATAGGCAATATACAGCAAGCCAATAGCTATCATCAAATTAAATGACAGAGAAATTTAAAGCAATTGCACTAAAATCAGGGACAAGACAAGACTGCCCATTTACTCTGTATCTGTTCAACAAAGTACTTGGAGTTCTAGCAATAAGACAACTAAAGGAGATCAAAGGGATACAAATTGGAAAGGAAGAAGTCAAAATATCTGTATTAGTAGAATATTTGATAGTATACAAAAGTCATCTTGATAATTCTACCAGTGAACTCCTACAGCTGATAAAACACTTTCAGCCAAGTGGCTGAATACAGAATTAGATTTTAAAAAATCAGTAGCCCCCCTTTATCCCAACAATAAATGGGCTGAGAAAGATATGAGAGAAAAATACCTTTCAAAGTAGCCACAAATAATATAAAATATCTCAGTGTAACTCTAATTAAACAAGTGAAAGACCTGGATGACAAAAACTTCCAGTCTCTAAAGAAAGAAATTGAAGAAGATATCAAAAGATGGAAAGCTCTCCCATGCTCATGGATCAATAGGATTAACAAAGTAAAAATGGGCATCTTACCTAAAGCAATCTACAGATTCAATACAATTCCTATTAAAATACCAACACAGTTCTTAACAGACCTTGAAAGAACAATTCTCAACTTCATATGAAAAAATGAAAAAGTGAGGATAGTGAAACCAATCCTATACAATAAAAGAACTTCTGCAGGTATCACCATCCCTGATTTCAAGTTGTATTACAAAGCAATAACAATAAAAAGCACATTGCATTGGCATAAAATAGGTAGGTTGATCAAATGAATCAAATCAAAGATCCAGAAATAAACCCACATACCTAAGTACACTTGATTTTTTACAAAGAAGACAAAATCATAAAATGGAAAAAAGAAAGCATTTTCAACAAATGGTGCTGGTCTAAGTGGATGTCTGCAAATAAAAGCATGCAAATAGATCCCTTTGTCACCCCACACAAAAGTTAAGTCCAAGAGGATGAAAGAGATCAACATAAATCCAGATACATTAAATCTAATAGAAGAAAAATTGGGAAATAGCCCTGAAGTCACTTTTACAGGAGACAACTTCCTGAACAGAACAGCTCAGACACTAAGATTCACAATTAATAAATGGAATCTCTTGAAACTGAAAAGCTTCTGTAAGACAAAGGTAACCGTCAATAGGAAAAAAACATCAGCCTGCAGATTTGGAAAAAAATCTCCACCAACTTTATATCTGATAATATCCAAAATATATAAAGAACTCAAGAAATTAAACACCAACAAACCAAATAATCCAATTTAAAAATGGAGTAAAGAGCTAAACTGAGAATGGTAAATAGAGTAATCTGTTTAACTGCTGAGAAGCACTTAAAGAAATGTTCAACATCCTTGGCCATCAAGTAAATGCACATCAAAAGGACTATGAGATTCCATCTTACAACTATCAGAATGGCTAAGATCAAAAACTCAAGTAACAGCACATGATGGCAAGGATGTAGAGCAAGGGGAACACTCTGCCATTGCCAGTGGGAGTGCAAACTTTTACAACCAGTTTGGAAATCAATCAGTTTCTCAGGAAATTGGCAATAGTTCTACCTCAAGACCCAGCAATGCTACTCCTGGGCATATACACAAAAGATATCCCATCAAACCACAAGGACATTATACTATGTTCATAGCAGCTTTATTTGTAATAACCAGAAAATGGAAACAGCTCAGATGACACTCAACTGAAAAAATGGATAAAGAAAATATGGCATATTTACATGATGGGATACCACTCACTTATTAAAAACAAGGAAATCATGAAGGTGGGAGGCAAATGGATGGAACTAGAAAAGATCATCCTGAGTGAGATAGCTTAGACCCAGAAAGACACATAGAATGTACTCACTTACAAGTGGATATTAGCCATATAGTACAGGATAGCCATGCTAAAATTCACAGACCCAATGAAAATAAATAGCAAGGAGGGTTTAGGGAGGATGCTTGAATCTCATTCAGAAGGGGAAATAAAATATATATTGGAAGTGGATGAAGAAGAGGAACTTGTGGGAGAGGGGATTGGGAGGTAAATGAGGGTAGGGATCAGGTATAGGGAGACTGAGGGTAAGAAGTGAGAGGGCTGGGAGAGAGAAAGGAAACCAATGAAGGGTATCTCTGGGACAAGCTGGAGACCTATGATCAGGTAGGTTCCTGGGAGGATATGGGGGTGACTCTAGCTAAGACTCCTAACAACAGGAGATATGGGGAATGAAGTGGCCACCACCTATAGCCAGGCAGGACTTCCAGTAAAGAGAGAAAGACACCAACCCACCCACAAAATCTTTTACCCAAAATGTAGCCTAACTATAAGATATGCAGGGATAAAGATAGAAGAGAGATAGAGGTAATGTCCAGCAATTGACTGTACCAACTTGAAACCCACCCCATGGGAGAGAGCCAATCCCTAACATTATTAATGATACTCTGCTCTGCTTGCAGACAGGAGCCTAGAATTACTGTCCACCCAGCAGTGGGTCAAAACAGATGCTGAGACCTACAGCCAAATACTATACGGAGATTGGGAAGTCTTGTGGAAGAGTTTAGGTAAAGACAGAGGGACCCAAAAGGGACAAGAACTTCACAAGAATCCATCAGAGTCAAATAACTAGGCCCATGGGGGCTCATGGAGACTCAACTACCAACCAAAGAACATGTATGGAATGGACTTGGCCCCTATCCATATGTAGCTGATAAGACGCTTGGTCTTCATGTGATTCCCAAGCAAGTGGAGTGGGGGCTATCTCTGACATAGACTCTGTTGCCTGCTTTTGGATCACTTTCCCCTAGCTGGGCTGCCTTTTCTGGCATCAGTGGAAGAGGATATGCTTAGTCCTGGTGTGACTTAATGTGCTGCTGTGGGTTAGTATGGGAGGGGGAATGGAGGAAGAGGAGAGAGAGGGCTGCAATCAGGATGTAACCTGAACAAATAAATTAATGAGGAAAAAAAAGAATTGGATATAGTATATTTACACGCTAAGAAGAAAGATTTACAAAGAGAAGTGAGAATAAAGATACAGAAAGTTCCTAGTGATAGTAAACAATAAGTCCAGATTCGGACCCTCCTTTGTAAAAAAAATAAATAAAGCTAATTAAACTATTTAACCAGTATTTATATTATTGTTGCTTGTTCGGCAGCCTTTAATCTTTAAGCAGCCATTGTAAATGAACACACAGACACCACATGGATTTTAACAAGCCT
>CAJQZJ010015118.1:0-12801 GCA_907164525.1 Lophiomys imhausi
TCCTCCTGAGACCTGAGGAGTGTGCACTAGGCTGGGTTGTGAGCAGTACACAGGGATCTTAGCCCAGATGCAGCAGGAAACCAGGCAGGCCATCCTGGCTAGGGAGCATGGCGTGTCCAGTAGTGCTAAGGCTAATCTTAGACTTCCATTGCCTGACATGGTGCCACAGAGTCCTTGTGGCTTTAGAATGAGGTTGTTTCTCTCAGGACCAACCCTCGCTTGCCAGAGTCAAAGGTAAACACCAGTGCAAGAGGAGGGCTAGGGCTATGCTGAATGATGGTAAAGATCAGTTGAGTTTGCTCATTATTCAATTTAGTCCTCTGATTTCATTATGAGGCTGACTGGCTTCTCTAAGAAGTCCCAATGGGAGTGACAGATGCCTGGTGTGGTTTGGTCATGGAAAGATGAACTAGCAGGTAATGGATCTCTAGAGCCCTCCTTCCTCACTGCAGATTCAACTCTGCACTCTGGTATCCTGGGAATGGCCTCTGGGGACAAGCTGCTTACCCTGATTCCTATACCAATCCTTTTGAAAACATCCATCTGAGTCCTAGCCCAGATGCTGATCAAGGGAGGATGGGAAAACAAAGGCCCATGTCTCTCACAGAAACCCCATCTTAACTCATATGCTCACTGTTTTGTCAGGTCCTTTCTGATTAGCTCAGATCTCCTGAATTGAACCTTGTTTTTGTGGTGAACTTCTATTACCAGAGTCTGAAGTAGGATTTACAAAATTATGGTAGGAGTTGGCCATTCTGTCAGTGGCCATGAAAACCATGTGCCCAGAGTTTGAAGTGTAAAATGGCAGGAGCTGAGAACGGTGTGATACTGACAGATCTCTGACGATTCCTAGTACAGATGTATACTCCCCTATTCTCTATTACAGGGGCCTGATCATTCCACCAACCAGGCATCCACTACAATTCTTGAAAAGTCATGGGGCACCTTCTAAAGACATCATACCAAGTACCTTATGGCCACCATTTTATATCTCTGATATTAAGGACCCAGGTGTCCTTCTCCTTCCCCTTTTCTTGGGTCCTATGCAGATGTGGCCTGCTCTTGCCACATCTGTGTCCACATGGCCATCATTTGTTAGTTCAGATCTTTTACTGGTAGAATAGTTTGGGGATGTGACATGGTGCAACTCCCATGGCTATGTAGCTGTGGCTTGGTTGGCTGGGAGTTGGAATGCAACAGGCAAGCAGGATGTGGAGGACTTCCTATACCTGAGATGTCCCTTCCCTCCCAACTCTAGGGGCTGTGAGGCCAGATGTGGCTCAGATTTCATCTTCTGGCCAGATGTTTAGTGTTGTGTCCCAGATGTAGAAAAGATGTAGTGTTTGCTGGAGAAGATTTTCAGGCCTGGACTGGACATGATGTCTCAATACACACATGATAGAGAGAGATAGAATATTTTCCCCACATCAACAAGCAACCTGCCTTTCCTTCTCCAGACTCCACTCTGATTCTCAGATTTACTCCTCAATAAGTGTTGGAGAATTTGCCAAGAGCCTGCTCTTGTATCATGCCCTGGAATCCAGCAAAGAAAATCAGGTAGGAATCAGTACCCTAGGATTGAAAGGATTGCTTACAAGTGTTAAAAGGTGCTTCTGCAGTAGTACTCACCTTCTGAGTTCATTCACCAGCTCCATCAAAGGGAAACTCATAAACCCTGTGATGTGAGCCCATTGGATTTGATATCCTCTTCTGGCCTCCAGAGTCACCTTCAATCGATTGGCATATACTACACACATGTACAAACACATACACACCCCCTCACACACACAAAAGAAAAAACAAAAAGCAAATCTTTTAAAAAGGTGCCCTCTCTCAATATCAACTTTGCAGTATTTATGAAGTTGTCATGTAGGCCCACTGGCGGTTGGTACTAGCGTGGTTTTTTTACTGCCCTGAAAAACATCATGACCAAATAGAAATTGAAGAAGAGCTTATTTCATCTGAGAAACCCAAGGTCCCAATCCATCACTCAGGAAGTTTTGGCAGGAAATTTAGGCAGGAACCTGGAGACAGGAACTGAAACAGAATCAGTAGAGAAGTGCTTTTACTGGTTGGCTCAGACAGCTTTGGTTTAGAATTCAGGACCTTCTCAGCTGGTACTCCTCACCCAGTGAGTTGGGACCTCTCATGTCAACAATTAATCAAGAAAATGCCTCTAGGACTAGCCTGGAAGCAATCTGATGGACTCATTTCCTCAACTGAGGCTCCTCTTCCCAGATAAAGCTGATAACTTGTGTCAAATCGACAAAACTAAAACAAAAGCCAGAAAGTTGTTTGAATGAGAAAGTTCCCTTCTATCCTGAATAGTTTGAGCACTTGGTCTCCAGTGGATGGTGTCACGTCCCCCTCGACCAGCAAGGATGACGCAACTCACAAAAGCTCTTCTCCAGCAGTTTATTCAGGTCCCTTGAAAACAGTCTTCCGAATGCCCGGGCAGACCCAACCCACAGGCTAAATACTATATGAACAACCAATCAAGTAAAGCCACGTGGTGCTATCTTAGAGGCCCACGTATGCGGAAGCAAGCCAGATCAGCGGTCTTTGCCAAATATGGACTTGTCGGGCTGGTGGAAGGCGGAAACCGGCGCCATCTTTAAGGTGCGGCACATCGCAGCTCTCTACAGGATGGCTCTGTCTGGGGGAAGCTATGAACCCTCATGAGCTGCAGCCTAGCTGGAGGAATCCTTCATGTCCTGAAATTCTTCCCTCACGGCTCTGAGTTCTCACTTTCACAGTGAGGCCTTGCTAAGTACCCTGTCACCTGCCCTGTCCCACACTCACATTCTAGGTCACCTGTCACCTATCACTTTCCTTCCTGGTATGAATACTCTCCACACAACCCATACTACTCCAGGTTGGTTTGCGCTTTGACTCAGTTTGTAGTTCTCAAACTATAACATTCTCTGTTAAGCACTAGCCTTCAACATTTATTGGGTGGACTTGGTGATCATGGCACAGCCTGCCCCTCTGCTGAAGGAACAGGAAGAGTCCAGCTGAGTTAAGGTAGAAATGCAGGTTCCTTGAAGATACATCCCAGCCAGTCTGAGCCTGGCTTCTCTGTGCAGAGGCTCTTTCCCTGTTGATATCTGGACTCACACAGATGCCTCTGGTACAAGGTCATGGACCCAGGAATGTCAGGAGGACAGTGGACAGAGCAATGGTCCTCATTTTGCTTTAGAGAATGGAGGCTGAGTCAGCACTGGTCTCTCTTTTCTTTACTACCCTGATCTGTATTAAGCTGACTGGCTTCTTAAGGAAGAGGCAGATAGGGTGAATTAGGTAATGGAAACATGACATTTTCATCTCTGCTCTTCCCCAGAAGGCACCACCACAGCTGCCCACTTCTGGTAAGTTCCATCCCCTGCAGGCCTGGTGTCCACCACCTCCATGTCCAGGGTCTGGTTACTCCCACCCCTCTGCCAGGTCAGGGTGATCTCAGCAGGGCAGAAGTTCAGGGCTCAGCACCTTAGGGTGAATTTTCTGTCAGGACTAACCTTATGGGTCATGAGTATCTTAGGTGTTTCTGAGGGGAACACATTAGAAAATTCAGAAATTCTTTTCCTTCTTCCTGAAAATCCATCAGTGCTCATGTAACCTTGTCTGGATGGACTGGAAAATTGGCTTGAAGTAAATGAGCTGACCCCACACAAAGGCATTCACTCAATATATAAATAGGGTAATCTATTCCTCAAAAAGTTTCAAAACCACTCTGATCTAGACCAGAAGAGACACTGGTTCTCCCTCTATGAATATTTGGTATTCTGGTTCTAATTGGGTGGAGATGACACTGAGTCTGACTTCCAAAGTCACTGTGCTTGGTCAGTGAACAGGCCTGAGAGAGATCCTGGTTAAGAATGCCCAAGGGAGGAACTGCTGCTTAATTGACAACTGGACTGTCCTGAGAGAAGGCTCAGCCCTCTGGGGAGCTGCTCTTTCTTGTTGAATAAGGAAACCCACAAGCACTCTTTCCCCTTTGATGTTCCCTGCTGAGGAAGAATCCTCAGGGGTCAGGAGCTCCAGTCTCAGAGCAGATGGGGCAGTGTCTGTCCTTACCTGTTCTCAGCAAAATCTCCTTCTCATAGTCCAGCTGTGTAAGGAGTGTGTCCACACATTTGCCCTTCAAATAACTCTCCACTGCTTGTGCCAAGCCACATCCTCCCACCATTGCCTGAGCATCTCAGCTGCCTTCCCAACTGTGGCCCAAGTCCTCAGGTCCTCATTTAGTGTGATGTAATCATGGCCATTGAAGGCTAATTCTAGGAATCCATGACTGAATTCCCCTCCAGGCAGCACAACACAGCCATGCCTCCTCTGGATTGTGTGATATCCTGGGGAAGCCAAGACTCTCATTCAATCCGACAGGCAAGGTCCCTTGGAGGGGCTCCATAGCCTTGGTCCCTCCCACATGTTCTAAGTGGCCAGATTTGGTTTTAAACTGAGCAGAAAACCAGGACAGTGTCCTCATGCTCTCTAGAGGTTAGTCACCATGGGTCACATTTCCCAGGGGAAAACATTGGACATGGTGAACTGAAGCAACCCCAGGGAGACCTCAAAATTTGGGATTTCTCCTTTGGGCTCATTCATCAGTTGTGCTGTAGTTGTAGATGTAGAGCATTTTGTTCAGCCAGTTTCTGAATAACTGGAATACTTGATTGACATCCTGAGTTATCATTTCCCAATACTCTGGCTTCTGCTGATCCACCCATGGTGCACAGTGCTTCAACCTCAGAGTCTCTGCTCTGCTATTGAATCTCTCAATCTGAATGTCATCCACAAATTCAGCAACAATGAACTGGGGCTCCAGGATGCCAGGCCAGGTCAGAAGAGTGTGGAAATAGCCATGAGAGTGTGAACCTAGGTGAGGTGGGCCTTTAGATAAAGAATCTACACTAGGACCCCATGCTACTTCACAGCAAGGACCCTGAGGGGAGCTGGGAGCAAGGGACAGGGAGCAGGATGCACGATAGAGAAGGAATAGAAGGTTCTATCTGGATTGGGGAGAAGACAGACTTTCCTGGTGCTGCATCCCTAGGGGTGGAGTCCTTTGCTTCCCAGGTTAGGTCCTTTCCCTATGGACACCCACACTCACCCTCTGAATGTCAGGCCAGGGCCAGGTTTTCCAGAAGCATCAGAAGGAGAGCCTCAGGAACAAAGGTCTTCATCCTGTTTGAAAAGTAGAGACTGCATTTCTCCTAGTATGTGTTCACTATATGTTATCTTGATAGGGAGGATGCTGATTGGTTTCTCTAAGAATTCCCAATGGTACTGATAGAGGGCGTTTGGGTTGTGTCATGGAAAGATGAACTCCTGAAAGAGAAATCTCTGGGCCCTGTCTCCCAGCTGACATCATCTCTGGGACTTGGTATCCTAGGAGCAATGTCTGGAGACAAGTTCTTACCATGATCGCTGCCCCCTCCTTCCTGGTCACAATATCTTCTGAGTCTAACCCAGAGGCCATTGAGTCAGCAAATGTCAAACATTGAGATGTCAGGACATCTACAGAGTCTTAGAAATAGATTGGTCCTCAAAGGTACTCATGCTTGTGTGGACTATATCAATTCATGTTCACCAAATTAAGAACTGAGAATTCTGAGACATTTGCTTCATTGAATACATTAAGACAATGTTTATGAAAAGCAACAAGTATTGTCCAAAATGTGATGATATGGTGAAAATAATATACCTTTATGTTGCTGCTTGTTTTTATCCTCATCTTTCCCACTGTAGATACTTGGATTCTGATTCTCCTATTTCACTGTTTAGCTTTATGTGCAGTTAGAAACTGCAGCTTCACCGAAATATATTTAAGATTTATTTTTATTTTTTATTTATGTGTGTGTTTGTGTGTCTGTGTGTGCATGTTAGGAGTGTAATGGTCTGTGGAGTCCAGAAGACGGTGCTAGAATCCCTGGTGTAGGATGCACAGGAGGTTGGGAGTTCCCAGACTTTGGGACTCTGACTCTGGTCCTCTACACAATGTAGCCATTTCTCTAGCCATGGGGGGAATTTTTTTATTGACATCTTCAGATATTTTGACTGTTTTTGAGGCTGGCCAATAACTCACAGACATCCACATGCCTCTACCCCCTGAGTGCTAAGATTAAAAGCAGGGATCACCACACTAGGGTTTTTTTTTAACCTTTGATACTTCACTAGGTTGATATAGGTACAATCTACATTGAGTAATTTGAAACATCTTCAAATCCTTTTTAGTGTGCTGCGTTCATGTTGATGGGAGGATCTTGTTCATTGAGTGGATGAGTGGATGTTGTGTTTGTTACATTCACTTTTAAAATGGGGAATGTTGTTTATTAAGTTCAGAAGTCTTTTAATGTTCAAACAGTTAAGAAAATATTATCAAATCTCATTTGTTAATATTACTTCAAATTTCTCCAGAGAAATCTGTAAGCATTTGAAATGATTAAGCTCATGGTGAGGGATTCAAGTGATCTCAAACTGGAAATGCTCTCCTGAGACCTTAGTGTTTGTCACTGCTGTAGTGGAGTGCAGAAGGGTGAGGAGGGAAATAACTGACTCACACTTTATATTATAGTAGGAGCAGCATAGAGTTGTTAAGTGTGTTGCACAGAACTGCAGGGTGAGCAGGAAGAAAGCTTCTACCCAGTGGGTGACATCGACTGCTGGGTCTCAGCTTTTCATAAGTACTGTTCAGTTGGGGACTTTATTCTTGTCATTTTTTTCTGACATGCCGTTCACCCCATGTGGATGAAGGGAGACAGATTGGCAGACATACATATCTGGTAGATATGACTCCAGGTCTTGAATACTGACCTGGGTACCTCACCATCTTGTCTCTGTTTTGTATCCTATAGAAGTATCCTCAACTACAACCAACGACGGATGTGATCAACTTTCTGTCTGTACTGCTCCCGTTATTCTTTCTCCAGCAGTTACACTCATGACTGCATCCTGGGAGTCTCCACATCACTGTGGAGTTCCAGAAAGTGGATGTGTTCCACTTTTCTGAAAGACCCCAAGCTCTGAAAGTAAAGACCCCAAGCTCTAGGAGGCCAGAGTTGAACAGCAGGGTGTACACAAACCTCAGAGATTGTGAGCCTAGGGGTGTCAAGTGATGATAAGTAGACTCTCCTTATGTAAGACACCCAGTGGTGCAGAGGGCAGGAGGGGAGCAGTGTAGGGACATCCCAAGCAAGGGTAGAAGGAGGATCTTGTTGGGCCTGGGCAGTGGAGGTGTTTCCCTTGCACCCTTGCTCAGCTCTGCAGAAGTTATTTGCCTCTAGACCCTTTGCTGACCCTACTGTGTCTGATGTCTCAGTTTATTTTGGAGTTTGAAGAGAAATGGTTGCTTACATTTACTTCAGGGGGTGCAAGATTTGCAGGAAGAAGTGCACCAAAAGCTGAGGTTGCCACCAGCTTCAGCAAAAGAGGAGCAGGGGTCTTCAGCCTCAATGATGGGTCAAGCCTGAGTCTCCGCTGGTCTCTGTGATTCCTAACCCTGATATCAGAGAAACTGAAGGACCTCTCTATAAATTTCAAGCGGGAAGCAAGGGTGATAGGAATACAATTCCAGTCCTCTGCAAGAGCAGAAAGTGTTCTTGACTGCTGAGCCTGCTCTCCAGCTCAAGGGGGATTTCTTCCAAAAAACATCTCCACACAGTTGTTTGTTTGCTTGTTTTTAGACAAGATTCTCTCTTTATAGTCCTGGCTGTGCTGTAAGTTCTAGAACTCAGAAACTTTTTTTCTGCCTACGTATTCCCAGTGCTTGCATTAAAGGTGTGCACCACAAAGTTGGCTCTGATTATACCATTTCTGGGTATGCATACCAATGACTCCTCACCAAATCACAAGGAAGTTTCCTCATCTGTGTTCATAGCAGCCTTATTTGTAATAACTAGAAACTGGAAACAACCCAGATGTCCCTCAACCGAGGAATGGATAAAAAACAAACAACAACAACAAAAAACCTGTGGTACCTCTACACAATGGAATACTACTCAGCTATCAGAAACAATGAAATCATGCAATCTGCAGCCAAATGGATGGAACTGGAGAAGCTCATCCTGAGTGAGCTAACCCAGACCCAGAAGGATGCACATGGCATCTATTCACTTATAGTCGGAGTTTAGCCATATAGTACAGGATAACTATACGACAACCAATGCACCAAAGGGAACAGGAACATAGACTTTTTTTTCCTGTCAATGAGACACTTTGCCCTAGTGGTGCTGCCTTATAGACCCCCAGTGTATGAGGAGGCTCCTGGCCCTCATATGACTGCTGAACTGGGGTGGGGACTGTTATGTAGGGACACTCCACTCCAGAGGAGTAGGATGGAAAGGATAGGGGGTAGAGGGTGGGAAGGTGGGACAAGGAGGGGTGGAGAGAGGGCACTGTGATGGAGATGTAACCTGAAGTAATAAATAAATAATTAAAAATTTTTTAAAAGATTTTTTTGAGGTAGGATCTCAGTATGTAGTCCTGGCTTGCCTGCAACTTGCTCTGTTTTTTTTTTTTTTTTTTTTTTTTTTTTCCTGACTAGCCTTGATCCTAAAATTACAGCTACATTTTCCTCCAGAGTTCTGTGGCAAAAGACATGAGCCACCCACACGGTCTAGGTGTTGTTGTTCAAGGCTGTTTACAATGTAAACCAGAAACATCATTAAATCCTTCATAACCAACTCCATTTATGTCCATTTGAGAGTCTTGTACATTGAGTGGTGCCGTGTTAGTCAATAGTATTTTATAAGCAGAGCATGGTTTGATCAATCCACACATCTGTCAGAGTTCACACATTATTAGGATTAGTTTAGTTTATATTGTGGAATTCAAGTGATCAGATATGAAATCTTAAAACACACTCCCAAGATTCCAAGATGGCAGCAGCCGGCACAGATACATTTTGAGCTCCTGGAAAATAGCTACAACATCACAGAAATAAAAACAACCTGAGCAACATCCTGAGAAGCGCAAACCCGCAGGGTCTCACTCTGCGAATCCAGGGACTTGTGGAGGTCCCTGGGCAGGACTCTCAGACACTCAGGGAAACAGACCTGCCAGCTGCAGAGCCCGCTGTGGCGTGGAGGTCTGGAGCAGAGGCTGAGGGGTGGAGGCCACGGAGTGGAGACCTCAAAACCCGCTGAGGAGCAGAGACCACAGAGCCCCCTGCAGAGGCCGGCACAAGTCACTCAAATACCCAGAGAGTAGCTCTGAACCCTATACAGGGGTACTCACCAGCCTCCTGAGCATCCAGCTTCCACACAGCCTTTCCTGCACCAAAAAGTACCAGCATCCAGTGGAGCCACAGTATATTCTCAGCAGAACCATTATGGCAGCATCCACAGCGCATTCTGAGCTACAGGAAAACTGTGGAACCAATTTGATTTATCTCCAGTGGAGTGGTGATCTGGGAGGCACAAGCATATCTGGGCTTACCCAGAAAGGTGTTGGACATACAGGTCCCTCTCCTGATATACAATCATGTGGAAGAACCTTGTGCCCAGACAGGGCAGAAGGCTGCTGCTCTTCCTGCACCAGTACAGTGTCCCGCAAGTCTGATCACTGCAGGGCCTTGGCAGGCAGCCCCAACTGCCAGATAGAGGTACCTCTCAGCTTCATGAGTGCCCAGTTTCCACACGATTGCTCCAGCACCCAAAAAGGACCAGCAGTGCCACAGAAACAGTAAGATCAGAGGGGCTGAAAGGTGGGTGGTCAAGTTAAAAGGCTGCCGAACTCCACTGAGTCCAAGCCCAGTGGACAGGTTGTAGTGTTCATATGGGAGCCAGTGCACTCTGCCCCTTCTCGGCGGGATACCTCATCTTCAACATCTACAACTCCAGTGTGGGACCAGTGAGTTCTTGGCCTTTGTGCACTGCCTGAGTGATTCAGACTACAAGGGCTTACTGCTTAGGGCCGAGGAGGCACAGAAGTACCCTGGGGACCTCCTAGAAGAAGCCACTCAGGGGGACCATGACCACAGACCTGACCCTCAGACAAGACACACAAGCGGCAGGATAT
The DNA here is from genome assembly GCA_907164525.1 of Lophiomys imhausi. Lineage (NCBI taxonomy): Eukaryota > Metazoa > Chordata > Mammalia > Rodentia > Muridae > Lophiomys > Lophiomys imhausi. Next base: position 10,018 of record CAJQZJ010015118.1, read on the forward strand.
CAGCTGCTCTAGCCTACAATCTGTGGTCCTCTGAGCCCCACCGACATTACTAGGAAGGCCTGCTAGAACCCAAGAACCTGCAGGCTGGAATAACTAATCCTACCCAATCCCTGACCTGAGTTCCCAGTTTGGACACAAAGGGGTGAACTTCAGGGGTCCCACTGAGACCAAGCCCCCAACTCAAGACCCCACTTAGCTTGTGTTGAACTACAGACCACCAAGATTATATGGACTCTACACCAAAGCTCCCTCCTTGGCACCAGGTCCAGAAGACATTAGGAACTAAGGACAAACAGCTGGCTAAACGTCAAGAAAAGAACAAAACTGACAAAAATCAGGGATATATGACTCCAACAAAATACAGCGAGGTTAACACAGCAAGCCCTGAACATCCCGCCACAGCTGAAACACATGAAAATGATGACAAATCTATACTTAGGAAAATGATAGAAGCTTTAGAAGAAAAAAATAAATTCCTGAAAGAATTTAAAGAATCAACAATTTTACAAATGAAAGCAATGGAGAATTCCATTAGTGACCTCCAAGCCAACTCAGCCCAACATGAATGGAAAAGAGACAAGGCAACAAAAGATTTGAAAGATTTGCAGACAAAAACAACAAAATTGGAGCAGGAAAGATAGAACATGAACAAAACAGTTCAAGACTTGAAATTGGAAATGGAAGCAATAAAGACAACACAGAGACAAACCTGGAGGTGGAAAACCAAGGGTACTACATGCACATTAAAGAAAAAATTCATCAAGATGACATCTCAATACTGAATATCTATGCCCCAAATACAAGGGCAACCACATTTGTAAAAGAAACTCTTCTAAAGCTTAAACCACACATTGATCCCCACACATTAGTAGTGGGAGACTTCAGCACCTCACTTACAACAATGGACAGGTCACCGAGACAGAAACCAAACAGAGAAATAATGAGTCTAAAAGAGGTCATGAACCAAATGGACTTAACAGATATCTACAGAACATTTCACCCAAACACAAAAGAATACACCTTCTTCTCAGCACTGCATGGAACCTTCTCCAAAATCGACCATATAGTCGGACACAAAGCAAGTTGCAACAGATACAAGAAAATTGAAATAACCCCTGTATCATGTCAGACCATGATGGATTAAAGCTGGACTTCAACAACAACAGAAATAACAGAAAGCCTACACATTCATGGAAACTGAAGCACCCTCTACTCAATGACCACTGGGTTAGAGAACAAATAAAGAAGGAAATCAAAGATTTCCTAAAATCCAATAAAAACAAAGGCACAACGTACCCAAACCTATGGGACACAAGGAAAGCTGTGCTACGAGGAAAGTTCATTGCACTAAGTGTCTTCAAAAAGAAAATTGTGACAGCTCATATTAGCAAATTAACAGCAGAACTGGAAGAGCTAGAAAAAAAATAAGCAAACACTCCCAAGAGGAGCAGAAGCCAGGAAATCATCTAACTTAGGGCTGAAATCAACAACCTAGAAACAAAACAAACAATACAAAGAATCACCAAAACCAAGAGTTGGTTCTTTGAGAAAATCAACAAAATAGACAAACCCTAAGCCAAACTAACTAAAAGGCAGAGGGAAAATACCCAAATCAACAAAATCAGAAATGAAAAGGGAGAAATAACATCAGACATAGAGGAAATCCAGAGACTCTTTAGGTCTTACTTCAAAAAACCTGTACTCTAAAAAATTTGAAAACCTAAGTGAAGCCCCAAAACATACTTCACCGTTTTCTCTTGCATGTTTTTCTGTAACCCAGAGATGGGAAAGGAGTCATGCACATGACTGCTTCTCCCACACTTGCTAAGAACATCCTAGGAGATGTGATGAGTCCTTCGTGCATGTGTGATTGTGGGACACACTACCTCCCTCAGGAAAGGAGCACATTCCCATAAAATCCTTGAGTCCTTTCACAACAGGACACCTCAGCAATTCTCTATCTAAGAGAGGGCACATGGGCCCAGCTTCCATATATCCCCTTATCTGAGTTAGGGATTCCTGGACCTCTCTTTTATACCTGAATGCAGAGCCTACATTGCTTGCTTCTTGATCCTGCTGCTCCTTCTAGATATCCATGCAAACTTATCCTCCTGGTTCAAATATCTGGGAACAGGTTCCAACCTGGAGACAGGTCCCACTACTGCTACTTGGAGACTCATACTCCATGTGATACTTGAGCAACAAGGTGTCCAGGCCTGGACTTTAAGATGTTATTTGGACCACAGGCCCTTCAGGCAAGGGAGTGACTCCTGGGATGAAGCCTCAGACACAGTGGATGGAGAAGATGGGTCCTGAGCATGGAACATGGAAGAGGGTCAGCGAGGGTCATGGCTGCTCTTCCACAATGGGCCTGCAATCAAAGCTCTGCTAGTAAAACCAGAGAAAGAGTTCTCTGAGGAAGCATTGTGAAAACACAAAGATCAGAATCACAAACCTTCTAATAGGAGCAACGAACCTCCCCTCTAATAGGAACAAATGTTCATTGACCCCCAACCTCCCCTCTAATGGGAACAAATGTCCATTGACCCCCAACCTCCCCTCTAATAGGAACAAATGTCCATTGACCCCCAACCTCCCCTCTAATGGGAACAAATGTCCATTGACCCCCAACCTCCCCTCTAATGGGAACAAATGTCCATTGACCCCCAACCTCCCCTCTAATAGGAACAAATGTCCATTGACCCCCAACCTCTCCTCTAATGGGAACAAATGTCCATTGACCCCCAACCTCCCCTCAAATAGGAACAAATGTCCATTGACCCC
>CAJQZJ010015132.1:12049-27664 GCA_907164525.1 Lophiomys imhausi
TCACACAGCGGTCGTAGCCTGCACTGCTGGCGAGGTGGGTGTGGCAGACCATTAAATATCATTTGTTAGAGGGCACTGAATTATGTCTCCAGCCCCTTTTCTCTCATTCATTGAATTCAGAGTGATCAATGAGAAGGCAGCTCCGTAGTAACAAGTAGTGGGAATTAGTAAATTCCTGGATGTGTATAACTACTGAGATGGAGTCCAGAAGAAACATGAACCTAAATAATGAGATTAATTGAGTCATCCTAAACCTCCTGTTAAAGGGCAGAGAAAAACGCAGCATCACTAGATAAACAGGTATATAGCAAACATATATGTTTTAAATCCTGAACATTCTCAAACCCACTTCATTTCATAAAGCTTTCAGAGTACAGTCCAGGGCTGGAACCAGATGTGGGAAACTCTGATCGAGTTGTTGCCATAGCAAAACCTGTGATAGACAGCTGACCCCCAATGTTGTGTGGCTGAAAGAGAGAGCTCAGATGCAGACATAGGGGTTCAGCAAGGCTTTGCAGGGAGAGACACGGTTCTCAAAGGATGGAAGGAAGGCCATGGGAACACCTGAAGAGGATGGGAAACAGAATGTGACGCCTTCAACACTAAGAGATGTGTCAATCTGTCCATTCTTGGAAGCTGTTGAGAATCACAATCGTTTGAGCTGGTCCCATGAAATCAAGGATGAACTCTGAATCAGAGATTCACTCTCAGAAAAGAGGTGTAGGGCAAGGTTGCTGAAGCAGGGTGGGCAGGATTCTACTTAGTAGGACCTTTCACAGGGGAGTGGATGTGATTGGGAGGGTGTGGCTTTTCCCATGCTCCTTATTTCCCAGAGTGGATCACACTAACATCTATCTCTGTTGGCCACACCATTACACCAGTGGCCCTAAACAGCTGCACATGAAGCTGGACATTGGTCATAATGCATCACCACAGCCTACTCTTTCTTCCCTCAGACTCTGGGGATTGTTTGTCCATCAGTATGACTTGGCATCCCCACTGTGAACACATGTACAGGCTCATAGCAGTCCCAGGCTGAGCCAGCAAGAGGTGGAAATGGCAAGTCTATGTTGCTGCCAAAAGGGGAGCCCCAAGCCTATTCAGAGACTCTGGGTGACCGATGGGAGCTTCCACATGGAGTCTGTGGTGACTGAGTGATCAATGTCTGGGTGTGAGGTCACTCTAGCTATCACCTTCCCTCATCATTGCCAGTTCTGTAGTACACATGCACAGTGTTCCCATGACCCTGTGTATTTGGAATTTATACTCCTCCATGGCTGTTGTGCCTCCTGATAACTTTGAGAAACCCCTTCCTTTGTGCCTAGCAGGCTTTATTTGGTGTCATTGTCAGTGTGACATTTGTACACATTTGCACAGTGTCTTACTCAGCATCAAATTGTGACAGGCTGAGATCTTGACCATGAGGGTGATGGTTGGCCCTGGTTGTGGACATTTCTGGATTAAGAGACGCTGAGAACAGCTCTGTTTGAGGAGATGCTTCCAGTTAAGGTTGACTTGTGAGGTGGTAGCTCAAGGACTGAGGGGAACATTCTCCTGAATGTGGGTCACACCATGCCATGAGCTTGAGGTCCTTAAGGAGAAAAGTAGGAAGCCCTTAGTCATATGTCCTGCAAACCCTTCTACCTAGTGTGCCTGTTGGTGCTTCTGCCTCCTCCACTGACAGCTGACTGGCTCCTTGACATTTTGTTGTAGACTCAACCCCAGGGATGATGTGTGAGTCCCTTCAGCACTGGGACTGATGTGGGATCTAGATTCTCAGAATATGAAGCTAAGCTATGCTGTTCTTCTGTAGGGTGCACATGACCATTGTTGGACTCAGCCCCTATGGTGCACACAATCTATTGATCCCTTTCTCTAATTACATGCATATGTGCTCCTGGTTGAGATCACCAGTGACATGTTCAGGAATCCATCTTCTAGGACCACTAAGGCAGAATAATGGGATAATGTTGTTCCAGTCTGTAGAGCCAGCTGAGCAAATGGGTTGTGAAGGGATGTGGTGAAGTGAGGGAATTCCTGTGTCCTCTAGAGATGGACTTGACGACGTCACAGGTTTCCCTAGTTATAGTTCATTAGTTCAGCTGCACAAAGAGGAGGCAGATCTGGGTCTCCTCTCACGTCCTGCTTCCTGTTATTCTTGCCCTTGCCTCAGACCATGGGGTCCATGGAGAAGAGGACCAAGTTCAGAGGAGTAGCAGAAGGCTTCCCCCACATCTGCTGTGTCCAGATGTGGCCTCCCTGTCGCCTATTTGCTTATGTTGGAAGGAACCAGCCCCCATGCCTCCTCCACATGCCTAGTGAGGTGCCACCATCTCTCCCCTAATACAAGACCTGACCAAAGTCAATAGATGCATTCTGACACTGGAGAGAGCCTGTCTGACTATAAGAGCAAAGTGATCAAAAATCTGGAGACTCTGGAGAGACACCCCTCACTTCAGCCTTGGGAGACAAATGAGTCTGTCATAGGTCTGAGCGACTCCCAGACTGTGCAGACAGACACCTGTGGAAGATGAGATCTCCAAGGAAAAGACCCCTCCACCTTGGCAGGAGTGAGAAGTGCATCCTAATGTCCCAGGAACTGGAGGGAGATAGAGAGAGAAGGGCCAAACTGTGCTGAGGAGGGAGGACAGTATACCCCCAGAGGAAACTGCCTCAGCCTGGAAACAGGAGGGGATTTACAAATGCTGAATTTAAATGAGGCAGTCCTATCTGCTGTTCTGGGTTTTCTTTTGTTATTTGTTTTTTAAACACAGACCTTTGCTGAGCCTCTGCTCTGCAGGTGGCAGGCATGATTCTCTTTAATCATGGTGAGCAGATGAATAGAGACTCTTTCAATCTCAAAAGCGAGAGGGTGTGTAAGAAGTTACCTAAGAACAGAACCCACAGAATATGAATCAGGCATGTGTATATAGTCTGTTAGACTACTACATATGGACCATTGGGGCAGGAATAAACCAAGGTTGACTGAAGTATGGGGCCCATGGAGAAGTCCAAGTGGAGATTAAGGGATGAAACTAGATGACTTTGGGTTTCCACACTATCCATTATCCATTCTTGCTTTGTTTATATAATGTTACTTTTTTAAAAATGTGCTGTTCAGACCTCGTTTAAACCCTGGCTGGTGGGGGGCCTGATTCCTTCACCAAACCTCTGGTTATGTCCACACCCTAACCACTCTGGCTTATCTGACCTTCCCCGTCCTGGCTCACCAGCCTTAAATCCTCCAGGGCAGAATAGCAAACTAGTGAGTCACCCACCAAGCCTGACCTCACAGAGCAACTTTGCTTTCCTAAATGTGCCTGTGCAGAGGACAAATCTTAGTGCCCCAGCTTCCAGCTACCCTGCCCTGAGGGTGTTCCTCCACTAATGGCCCTTCCTGATCATCTTCTCTGCAGAACATCCCAGTGTCCTCCTCACCATGCTCCATTCTCTCTTTGTTTTTCTCTAGCTTGTGAGTGACAAATCACCTTGCATTTGTATGACCTCTTTTCAGGATTGCTGCCGCTGCTGGCCATAATGGGGTCACAGCTGTGGGGTCTAGCAGTCACCCAATAGAGGGCCTTTTCCTGGGTCTTCAAAGTACTCCCTTTAGTATTTCACACTTTGTTATACAATGAAATATGAAAGAGACACATGAATACAAACTTTTTATATATAACAATAAGATAACAATAATAATTTGAATGACAAAAATAAATTATTCTCTTGTCATTTGACCCTGATTTGGGATTTAGCTTTAGTCGTTAAACAAACACCTATAGACTTTATTAATGTATGTGGTATCTGTTCAGATTAATTCTCATTTCCATCATCAAACATTTACCCAGCAAAAAATATATATTTAAATAGATGGAGAAATAAAAATTAGTTTAAGTCATGCAGAAGCTAAGTGAACTTCTGAGAACCAAGCTGGCATTGCAGAATATTCTTACAAGAATACTGAACATAGAGGAGAAAGGGAAAGACTTTCACACACCAGGACACAGGACAGAATGCACCCCAAGACAGCAGTGGAGGAACAGAAAGAGAAGGATGGGAAAATAGTGAATTATGTCTGACACAGCTGAACAGAGAGCACCCAACATTAATTACCAGGGATGGGAGAAGAGTAATAATCACCTATCAGTTAGAAAACAAACGATGAAATCCCAGCATTAACAAAATAGTCTTAATTCAGCCTTGAACAAAGAACAAAGAATATTAAAAGTGGTAAGAGAAAAAGGTCAAGTAATGTATAATGGAAGACCCATCAGAGTTACACCTGACTTCTCCTCAGGACCTTTAAAAGCCAGAAAGGCCTGGGCAGACACCCAGGAGCCCTGAGAGAACATAGGTGTCTGACCAGACCGCTATATCCAGCAAAACTCTCTATCAATATAGATGGAGAAAACAGGATATTCCATGACAAAATCAAATTTAAACAGTATCTACCCACAAATCCAGCCCTACACAAGATCCTAGAAGGAAAATTCCAGTCCAGTGAAGATAACTGCACCCAAGAAAACAGGAAGCAGAAACTCCACTGCTGCTAAACCAAAAGAAACACACAACCACCACCTACATCAAAATAACAGGAAATAACAGCTTATGGTCATTAATATCCATCAGCATCAATGGACTCAACTCCCTAGTAAAGAGACACAGGCTCACAGAATGGATCCACAAACAAGACCCAACATATTGCTGCATACAAAAAAACACATCTCTCTAACAAAGGTAGACACTACCTCAGAGTAAAGGGCAGGGAAAAGGTTTTCCAAGCAAAAGGACCGAGGAAGCAAGCTAGAGAAGCCATCCTACTATCAAATAAAATAGACTTTTAACTGAAGTTAATCAAAAAAGACAGGGAAGTGCACTACATACTCGTCAAAGGAAAAATTCATCAAGAGGACATCTCAATACTGAATGTCTATGCCTCAAATACAAGGGTGCCCACATTTGTAAAAGAAACTTCTAAGGCTTAAAACTCACATTGATTCCCCCACATTAGTAGTGGGAGACTTCAACACCACACTCACAACAATGGAGAGGTCATTGAGACAGAAACCAAACAGAAATAATGAGCCTAACAGAAGTCATGAACCAAATGGAGCTAAGAGATATCTACAGAAAGTTTCGCCCAAACACAAAGGACGCACCTTCTTTTCAGCACTGAATGGAACCTCCTTCAAAATTGACCATATAAGTGGACACAAAGCAAGCCTCAACAGATACAAGAAAATTGAAATAACCCCTTGCATCTTACCAGACCACCATGAAATAAAGCTGAACTTCAACAACATCAGAAATAATAGAAGGTCTACACATTCATGGAAATTGAACACCTCTCTACTGAATGACCACTGGGTCAGGGAAGAAATAAAGAAGGAAATCAAAGGCTTCTTAAAATCCAACACCAATGAAGGTACAAGATACCCAAACCTATGGGACACATTGAAAGCACTCCTATGAGGAACATTCATAGCACTAAGTGCCTTCAAAAAGAAAATCGTGACAGCTCATATTAGCGAATTAACAGCAGAACTGGAAGAACTTTAAAGAAAAAGAAGGGAACACTCCCAAGAGGAGAAGAAGGCAAGAAATCATGAAACTAAGGGCTGAAATCAACAACTTAGAAACAAAAAGAGCAACACAAAGAATCAGTGAAAGCAAGAGTTGGTTCTTTGAGAAAATCAACAAAATAGACAAACCTTTAGCCAAATTAACTAAAAGACAGAGGGAAAAAATTCAAATCAACAAAATCAGAAAGGAAAAAGGAGAAATAACAAAAGACATCGAGGAAATACAGACAATATTTAGGCCCTACTTTAAAATCTATACTCCACCAAATTTGAAACCTAAGTGAAATGGACAATTCTCTTGATAGATTCCACCTACCAAAGTTAAAAAAGATCAGGTTGACAGAATAATCAGCCCTAAAACCCCTAAGGAAATAGAAACAGCCATCAAAAATCTCCCACCCAAAAAAAAGCCCACAGCCAGATGGTATCAGTACAGAATTCTACCACATCTTCTAAGAAACACTAATACCAATATTCTTCAAACTCTTCCACAAAACAGAAACAGAAGGAGCACTTCCAAACTCATTCTCTGAGGCCACAGTCACACTGATTCCTAAATCACACAAACACCCAACAAAGAAAGAGAACATCAGACCAATTTCCCTAATGAACATAGATGCAAAAATACTTAATAAAATACTGGCAAACCAAATCCAAGAACACATCAAAAGTATCATACACCGTAATCAAGTAGGCTTCATCCCAGAAATGCAGGGATGGTTCAACATAGGAAAATCCATCAACATAAGTCACCACATAAACAAGCTGAAAGGAAAAAAACCACATGATCATATTGCTAGTTGCTGAAAAAGCATTTGACAAAATCCAACACCCCTTCATGCTAAAAGTCCTGGAGAGATTGGGTATATAAGGGCCATACCTAGAAATAATAAGGGCAATATACAGAAAGCCAGTCAACAGCATCAAATTAAATGTAAAGGAACTTAAAGCATTTCCTCTAAACATAGGCACAAGGCAAGGATGTCCACTGTTGCCATATCTCTTCAACATAGTACTTGAAGTTCTTGCTAGAGCAGTAAGACAACTAAGGGTTCAAGGGGATACACATGGGAAACAAGTCATATTATCCCTATTTCCAGACGATCTGATATACATAAGTGATCCCAAAATTCCACCAGAGAGCTCTTACAGCAGATAAACACCTTCAGTAAGGTGGCTGGATACAAAATTAATTTAAAAACATCAGACACCCTTCTTTATACAAAAAAATAAATGGGCTGAGAAGAAATTAGGGAATCAACACCCTTCACAATAGGGCCATAAACAATACAAAATACCTGGAGGTAACTCTAACCAAACAAGTGAAAGACCTGTATGACAAGAACTTGAAGTCCTTGAAGAAAGAAATTGAAGAGGACATCAGAAGATGGAACAATCTCCCATGCTCATGGATAGATAGGATCAACATAATAAAAATGGTCATCCTGCAAAAAGCAATATCAGATTCAATGCAATTCCTATCAAAATACCACCATAAAACTCTTTATAGACCTTGAAAAAGTAATTCTCAACTACATATGGAATAACAAAAAACCCAGAATAGCTAAATCAATCCTGTACAATAAACAAAATCTGGAGGCATCACCATCCCAGATTCCAAGCTATACTACAGAGCAGTAGTAATAAAAACAGCACAGTATGGGTTAGAAACAAACCAATAGATCAATGGAATCAAATTGAAGACCCAGAAATGAAATCAAACACCTATGGTCACTTAATTTTTAACAAGAAGCCAAAACCGTACAATGGGAAAAGGACAGCATCTCCAACAAATGGTGCTGGTCTAACAGGATGTCCACATGTAAAAGAATGAAATTAGACCCATACTTATCAGCTTGCACAAAACTTAAGTCCAAGTGGATCAAAGACCTTAACATAAGGCCTGACACACTAAATCTATTAGAAGAGAAAGTGGGGAAATCCTGGAACTCATTGGCACGGGTGACAACTTCCTGAACAGAACACCAACAACTCAGGATCTAAGACCAACAATCAATAAATGGGACCTCATGAAACTGAAAAGCTTCTGTAAGGAAAAAGACACTGTCATTTGAACAAAATGGCAGCCTACAGATAGGGAAAAGATCTTCACCAACCCCACATCTGACAGAGGGCTAATATCCAAAATTTGCAAAGATCTCAAGAAATTAAATGCCAAGAAACCAAATAATCCAATCAAAAAATGGGGAACAGAGCTAAACAGAATTCACAAAGGAGGAATCCCTAATTGCTGAGAGACACTTGAAGAAATGCTCAGCATCCTTAATCATCAGAGAAATACAACTCAAGATGACTATGAGATTCCATCTCACACCTGTCAGAATGGCTAAGATCAAAAGCTCAAATGACAGCACATGGTGGTGAGGTGGCAGAGAAAGGGAACCACTCCATTGCTGGTGGGAGTGCAAATTTGTACAACCAATATGGAAGTCAATCTGGAGATATCTTAGAAAACTTGAAATAGCTGTGCCTCAAGACGCAGCCATACCAATTCTGGATATACATCTAAAAGATATTTTACCAAACCACAAGGATGTTTCCTCATCTATGTTCATAGCAGCCTTATTTGTAATAGCTAGAAACTGGAAACAACCCAGATGTCTCTCAAATGAGGAAAGGATGAAAAAAACCTATGATACATATAAACAATCAGAAACAACGAAATCATGCAATTTGCAGCCAAATGGATGGAACTAGAGAAGCTCTGCAAAGCTGTTCCTCTACAAACTGTGTCCACAGCAATGATAGGTGACTTTGTCTTGATGTTTTCTCTTCGTGTGTTCTCTGCTCTTTGTCTAGGTGACAATTGTGGCATTGATACATCTGTCTGTTAGATCATACATCATGATTGACAGGTAGCATTGGTTCGTAAGCATTCTGCTTTCAAAATTTCCTTTACTTGATTTTCAACTTAGATGTTTTGGGACAAGATTAACCTTCCAGAGATATATCTCTACATTATTTCTATTTTACATATATTTCTGCATGACTTAGAGCTGACAATGCCCTTAAATATCTCTATTTTACATTGTGACCACATTCAGGAGAGGATTTAACTTAGTAGGTTTTGGAGTAGGCAAATGTATATGTGAACATATCCAGATTCCCTAAGTAAACTCTCAATGCTTCCACTGTTGAAGAAAATCATCTTTCCTAGCTCTTCTTCCTTGACTCTCATGATGGCTATTCTTGGTGGTGAAATTGACTCCATGTGGGGTTATCTAAAACCCAAAGATATTGTGAGGTATTTTTTTGTAAGAATAGCTTTTGAACTTGGAAAACCCTTCTTTAATCTGGATGTTTTGAGGTGACAAGATCCAACTTTAATCCAAGACACAGCTTCTGGTGGTGGCCTAGTTATATAAAGAACACTGAAGAAGGTGGGTCTTCCTTTTTGTTGCTCTACTTCTACTGCATATGTTTCTTAAATTTTAATTAATTCATTTTGTACTAGCATTGGAGCTACTTCTTCAGAATTTTGCTATATCCTGAAGACAGGCTGACACATCTAGCCATGTGACTGAACCACCACTTATTCTTCAACTTCCATCTGCAGACAACCATTGATGGAACAGTTGACCACAGTCTGTGAGTCATCCTAAGAAATCATCTTCCACATGATAGAGAGATTCAAATGTCAGTTCTGTTCATCTGGAGAACCTTAGCCAATACTGCTGTTTTGTTTTTGTGTTTTCACTGTTGGAGTGAGGAAGATGTGCTGGTTAACAACAGTGCTCCACAGTGTTTGTCGTCTGTTTCCTGCGTTTCTCTGAGGTTTGTCTCCTTATCAGGTGAAACACAGGTGCAGTTTGCCTGAAAGCAGCATGAAGTCACCAAAGAAAACTCTTGTTTCTTAAAATCTCCCTTTAACTGTTAATATTCTGGGCACCTTTCCACTTGGGGACAGGCTGGTAACTCCACTGCTAGTTAATGGGCTATGCAAGCCACCCACCCTGATTCCAGGAGGAAGAAGGGAGCTCAGGCAAGTTCCAAAGTGGCCACTTGGTGAGCACTGGGTCACTGCCAAAAGGGGAGGAGCAGGCAGCTGAGCTGCTTGGAGCTGGAGTGTTTGGTCTTCCCAGGCACTGGGAAGGCAGAAGACAGGCTAAGGGAGGACAGGCACAAATGCTACTTAAATCAAAGCTTGGCACATCTGGGAAAGGTTTGTGCCTGGAAGGAAAGCCCGCCCAGGAAGCACTATGCTTGGGCACACGCTAACTAAGGGAGGTGCTCATGTCAATCAAGACAAATTGGTCAATCAAGGCCTCCAGACGGACCTGCCAGTCATAAGAGAAGGAGTGTTCTTCCGGGTGCCATCCCTCTGGGTTTTTCCAAGGTCCACGATTCAGGGTCAACTCTGTAGCTGAGTAGGCTTAAATGGTTCTGCTTGATATGCTCTGAGTGTTGCTGTTGGGTGCTGTGAGGAGAACTCAGGCAAGCTCGGGAGTCCCGACCTGTTGAGCACAGAGTCACTGCCTACAAGTGGGAGGAGCGGAAGCTGGTTTGTTGAATCCTCCCTGTGGGTGGGTGGTAAGCAGTGGCCAAATGCGGCCACCTCTGAGATCCCTTGTGTTCCTAGTCATTCCCTGGATCCATTAGTGGCCTCTGAATAAATTCACTATGGGAGCTGCATCTGCAGAAAGCATTTAGAGAAGGGGCTTGTGTGTGGAAACATCCTTGACAGGATTCCAAACTCGGAGAGCCCTGTTTTTCTGGTCTCTTCTGCAATTTCGCTCATAGTAATTTCCCAGTGTATATTAGTTCGTGGACGTGATAAACACAGACTCGATTGGCGGTTGTCCTGTTTGGGTAGGTTAGCTTGAGCCAATGAATGTTGAATTTTCAGTGAAGGATATGTGTCAGGTAGATATGGATATGTGCAATACTCATTGAGACAGTTAAGTCACCTCAGAAATTTGACAAACATGCCCTTGACTGTAGCTGTATGTCGAGTTACAAATCTCAGCAGCTAACACTGCACATAGAGGCAATGTCAAACACTATCTTATTAATGCCATTGTCTCTACCAGAGAAGGGACTGCTCTATTTTCAAGTCAGTATGCCTATGTGTTTTTGAGAAGGAAAAGAAACTAGGGAATGAGTGTCCTTCAAATCCTTGGAATTTTGGGGTAATTACAAACCAGAGGGACCTGTGCAAGAATTGAATTCACTAACCAAGTTTGAAGCTGGTGTGGTGGCAGCACAGGCAGGAATGGGGAGGAAGAAAAGTGAAAGCCCTCCTGCTGTGACAGTAGTTGTCATGGAATCACTTTGATGACATCAGTAACAGTCCAAAGTGGCCATTTGGGGAGAGGGTCCACAGGCCAAGGTAATCAAGAATCTGGATGAGGAACTGAACTTATTTCTAGAAACCAAATTTCTATAGTTACACTAGTTCAGCCAATGCAGAGGATCTGGACAAACTGGTGCGACTGGGCCTAACAGGAATGTTATTTTTCCGGTCTGAAAATGCACAATGTGAAAGAAAAGGTGTGAGTAATTCTTGGTGTGCTCTAGTATAACTGTTCAGTCCCTGAGGAATGTTGAATCATAATGCCTGTTTCAACTATTTAAAATAACTTTTGAGATTATAATGAAATGATTTCAACTTTCTCCTTTCTCCCTACTATTAAGTCTCAAACCCTGGAACAAATGGCTGAGGTGCCTTTTTAACCAATCAAAGCAAACCTGGCTGTCAGGTTCTCCCAACATCCCTCAGCCCCTACCTGTTGCAGTGTAGTGTAGGGCATATTTTGTCCTCTAGTCCCGGGGTTTGGCTGCCCTTACTTATGTAATCCAGCCATTTTGGTTACCTGGTCGTTTTCATCTAACATTTACCCTCCTGGCCTCTTGGTCCAGCTCTCCCCTCCTCCCTCTCTTCACATGGCTTAGGGTCATGTCCACTCTGGACTCTCCCAGATGTCCCTAGCTCTGGCTATGCTCTCCCTTCTATCTATAAGAAACTTTCTATCCCACCATACATAGGAGCAGCTATGTCCTTTCCTATTTATTTCTTTATCCATTCACTTCCCATTAACTGCTCCTTGCTTTCAAATTCATGGCTGCTTTTTCTTTAATTGTTGTTACTGTTTGATTTTGACTAAAGTTTGGCTGCAGGACTTCTGAGCTATGAAGTAGAGATGTTTGCACTGGACATTGAATGTATAAAGGAATATGCAATCAAAGGACTTGTGCCTTTGAAGAGGAACAAGGAGTACTCTTGGAGATTGAAGGATTCTATTAAATACAAATTCTTAAGTTGGGCTTTCTCTACTCCTAGGGTGGAAGGGCAGAGGTGCGAAGACTTCAGCTTTCTAAGTCATTTGATCTCTGATCCCCCAGTAGAGGAACTGCTACTACCTGGAGACCCATCTGGGTTTTCCAAGCTAATGAGGGAATCTGGGCAGGCCTAGCAACAAGGAGCACCAGTGAGAGGTAACTTGCACCATTTGTTGAAGGTGTTGTCTTTTTTCCATTGTGTATTTCTGGATTCCTTATCAAACATCAGATCTCCATATGTGAGCGTAATTTGTCTGTTCTTTAATTTGATTCCTTTGAGCAATGTGTCTGTATAGCAGTGTCATGTTGTTCAGGATTGTTGTAGATGTCCTGGGTTTCTTACTCCATATAACATGGAAATTGTTCTTTCAAGGTCTGTGAACAATTTTGTTGGGATTTTGAAGGAGACTATGTTGAATCTATACATTGGTTTTGGTATGATGGCCTTTTTGTTTTGTTAATCCTACCGAATCCTGACATTAGAGATCTTTGTATCTTCCTATATACCCTTCAGTTTCTTTCTGCAAAGACCTTCAATCTTTTCAAAGTTTTTGTCATACAAGTCTTTTTCTTGCTTTGTTAAACTTACTCTATAATATAAAATAATATGTTATTTATGGTGTTGTAGGTGTTTGCCTTTCTTTCTCAGTTCTCTTGTTATTTTTTAGATAAGAGGGTTACTGGTTTTTCTGAGTTAGTCTTGGAATTGGCTTCTTCCTGAAAGAGTTTATGCTGTAGGTGTTTGGTCATGGATCTTTTGGGGTCACTTATATATACTATTATATCATGTGCGAGTTAGAATACTGTGAGTTCTTCCTCTCCAATTATATCACCTTGATCTTTTCCAGTTGTCTTATTGCTCTAGCTAGATCTTCACGTACTATATTGAGTAGATATGGAGAGAGTGGTCAGTCTTGTCTTGTTCCTGATTTGAGTGGAATTGTTTTGAGCTTTTCTTTGTTTACTCTGATGTTGGCTATAGTTTTACTGTAAAATTTCTTTATTATGTTTAGGCATATGCCTTGTATCCCTAATCTCTCCAAGACTTTTATCATGAATTTATGTTGAATTTTATCAAAGATTTGTTCTGGGTCTAATGAGATGATCCTGTGGTTTTTTTTCTTGTCAGTATATTTACAAGGTGGATTATATTTACTGAATTTCCTATGTTGAACCATCCCTGCATCTCTTGGAGGAAGCCTCCTCAAACATTGTGGGTTATCTTTTTGATTTGTTGTTTGGTTCAGTTTGCAAGTATTGTATTGAGTATTTTTTCATCTATGTTTATGAAGGAAATTAGTCTGTAATACTGTTTTGGGGGTCATTATTTTTAGTGTATGAGGATAACTAGCTTTATAGAATGAATTGTATAATGTTCCTTCTGTTTCTAATTTGTAGAATACATAGAGCAGTATTGGCCTTAAGTCTACTTTGAAATTCTGGTTGTGTTCTGGACTAAGATCATCCAGCCCTTTTGGGAATTTTTGTTTTGTTTTTTTGTACTTCAGTTAGTTTGTTAGTTCGTTCGTTCGTTCGTTCGTTCGTTCGTTCTTTCGTTCGTTTGTTCGTTAGTTAGTTAGTTTTGGTTGGGAATCTTGTAACGAATACTTCTATTTGACTAAGGATTATAGGACAGCTTAGATTGTTCATCTAATCTTGCTGTCTACTCCTTCTAGGTGCTTACTTTTGTTACAGAGCTTTCAGGTGTGCTAGAAAGTTGCTAGTAAGAGATATCTCCATGTTTTTAATGTATGCACTTAGTGCTATCACCTGTCTTTTTGTCACCACCCTCCTTGTTTTGAACATGTTGTGTATTCATTTTCATTGAATTCTATAAAGTTTTTACTTTATTTCTATAGTTTCTGTTGTTGATGGTGTACAGCTTTAATCCATGGCAATCTGATAGAATGCACTGGCTATTTCAGTTTTCATGTATCTGTTAATACTTGCACTGTATTTGAGTATGTCATCAATTTTGGAGAAAGATCCATGAGTTGCTGAAAAAAGGGTGTAATCTTCTGTATTCAGGTAGAATGTTCGATGAATGTCAGTTGGGTTGATTTAGTTTTTTACCATCAGGTAGCTAGAGATTTTCTTTGTTTGGTATTTGCCTGGAAGACCTGTTCATTGGTGAGAATGATGCATTGAAGTTTCCCCTTATCACTGCATGAGGGTCAATGTGTGATTTAAACTGCTGAAGTATTTCTTTAACAATGGTGTGTGCTTTTATATTGGAGCATAGATGTTAAAAATTGAAATGTTATTTGTAGCGATTAAGTAGTGTCCCTTCCCCACCTCTTTTGATTAATTTTATTTACATTTAGTTTGAAGTCTATTTTGTTAGATATTAAAATGGCTACACTAACTTGAATCTTAGGTGCTTTTGCTTGGAATATGTTCTTCCAATCCTTTGCCATGAGGTAATGTCTATCCTTGATGTTGAGCTGCTTTTCTTGTATTCAGTGGAAGGATGGATTCTGTCTAGCAGCCGGTCTTTTAGCCTGAGACTTTTATTTGATGAAGTGAGGTCACTGATATTAAGAGATATCAATGGAGAGTGATTGATAATTACTTGTGTTTTACTCATGCTGGTGGTGGTATATGTAGACAGGAGAGAGATGAAGGTGCCTCTGGTGTTCTAGTTCAGTGCTAGGGGCAACTGTGAAAATTGGGTCTGGGGTAACAGAGAGTGTGTCAGATGTATGGAGAGTATACATGGTCTAGCCAGTGTAGCATGTGGTTGAGCATCAGGTGTCTGCATGAGTGGGAGCTGGGACACAGAGATGAGGGGGGAAAGAAGGGCAGTTGGGGTGGTCTGTGGCATCTACAGGAGGCATGGAAAGGGAGACTGGAAGGTTCCGCTGATATTCTGTTGCAGTGCTACCAGCAACTGCGAGAATTAGGTCTGGGAACAGATAGTGGGGTAAGTCTTTGGGCAGACCACATAGTCTTCTGGCAGGCATAGCCTGTGGTTGAACAGGGTTGTCTACCTACTGATGGGGGCACAGACACAGAGATGAGACAGGAAGAGAAGAAAGGATGGAGATGCTCCATGGTATCTACAGAATGCTTAGATGTGGGAGAGGAAGCTGCAGCACTAGGAGCAACCCCGAGTATTGGATTTCAGAAAACAGAGAGTTGAGAAGATCTGGAGGCATCTACCTGTTCCCATATGCAACATCTTAATACTGAGGCATCAGATTCCCAGGGATCATTTATTTACTTCTATATTTACTTAAGTTTTGTTCTTGCTAATCTGAGAAAAAGTGTAAAATGTACTATATATGTGGACTGGGCAGGTCACTCAGTAAATATGCCTCTTGGGGCTGACTGAATTCAGACACTGACACCAACCTAAGTTGGGAGGCTCATAACCACTCGCTACTCCATATCCAGAAGATCTGACACTGTTTTCTCTGCTGTATCACCTGTTCACGTATAGTAGACCCTTTTGAGTACAGATACATACACAGAAACATGAGGATAAACTTGTTTCAAAAGTATTTACAAAGAGGTTAGTGCAAAGCCAGCTATTTAGGTATATAGTACAAACCATACACTGTTTTTTTTTTTTTAATGCTGTCTTGCATTTGGTCTTTTTTTTTTCAATTTTTTAATAATTTAGTTTTTATTTCTTCAAGTTACATCTCAATCACAATCTCCCCCCACTCCCCCCTCCAGTCCCACCCTTCCACCCTCCTCCCCCTCAGCCCCACCATCCTCTTCCCTTCTT
>CAJQZJ010015156.1:0-10382 GCA_907164525.1 Lophiomys imhausi
GGAGTGGTGGAACACATCTTTGATCCCTTCAGATGAGAAACACAGGTTCCTGTTCCCAATAATTAGAGTTCAGAGACACACACATGGGATTTGGAAGGACCTAGGTTTGGAGGCTACTTACAAAAGGCCTTCTCGATGCAGGCAGATTGTCCTTTGGGATCTCAAAATATATACACTAGAGCTGGTTTAGCTCCAAGGTGACAGAATGATTTCTTCTTTAACCCGGATTGAAAGATAACGCTTTGTATGTTGTCAGAAGGCCAAATTTGCTTCAGGAGAAGTACTACCTAGCCCCCCCCATCCCCCCCCAGAAAAAAAAAAAAAGAGGGCAATTGTCCTAGGGTTGGGATTGGGGCAGGGCTCTGTTCTTATCGTTCCAGGAGAATCGAAGTGTCCATTAGGGGAGCCTGGGGACGGCGGACAGCGGAATCCTCAGCAGAGAGCAGAATCAGGCACCAAGGAGGATGAGTGACCCAGTTGATTCTGCCTGGCAGACTTCCTCAATAGCTGTCTCCATCGGGGGCCTGCAACCACCACTGCAATCCAGTGTCGCTGGGACCGTTCAGCTCTACACAATGCCCCGGCTGGAACCTCAGTGAAGCCTGCAAGATCAGCTTCTGCCTACAAACCCCTTAGGTCATCTAAACAGCTGAGAACAGAAGGACTGAACATAAAAGGATTGTACTAACATTTTTAATCATTTTTCCCATTTGGGTTGGGGCCCCAAACAGGTCTACTACGACCCAAATCAGCAGGAAGTCACTTTAAGAGAGCACGTCCCATGCCCAGAGGGTGGGGGAGGGTGTTTCTCCGCCCTTCTTTTTGGTTATTTGAAGGTTAACTGAAAACTCTGTTATGTAGGGGAAGAGACTACAAGCTGATAAATGATCCTGTCTTAATGGGTTTTGGAGATTAGCCCCAGGGAATTCCTACTTTTCCTTCTCTGTATCCTTCTTCCTCTCCTATGTAGGAGTGCATGGGCTTGAGAAAAATGAGATATAGTCATAGCACAGGAAGGTCCAAGAAGAAGGGCAGATTATTGAATATGCCCTTATACCTTTGTATATTGATACAAAATTAGTAGGTTATTTGGCTAAAGTGGTATTGACCATTGTTTATTGTGCAAAAATAAGATTGTATTGGATTACATCGGTATTGATCTTTGTATATTGATACAAAATTAAGATTATAGTTGGCCACAATGGTATTGACCCTTGCATATGGACGTAATATTAAGATTATATTGGGCTACATAGGCATTGAACTTTGTATATTGATACATAATTAAGAGTATATTTAACCACAATTGAATAGATCTTTGTATATTGATACAAATTTAAAGATAATGCTTCCCAATGGTATCATACCTAGAGATACTTAAAAATAATATGTGAAGCTCTGACCGCTTGATACCAACCGTCTAAAACGGTCTAGGATAGTTAAAACATACTCCTAGTCATGCAAACATGTCTCTTTGTTAGCTACTATGACAGTCTATCACAGATATTCTCTAAACTACCCAGTAATCAAGTTGCTAAGAGACAAGCAACATTTGCTTATCTAAATACAAGAGATGGATAGGGCATCTTCAAAAACCCCTAGAGATCTGCAGAATATGGCATTCAAAAATGTTATCTTAAATCAAGATTTTTTTTTGATATTGAGACATATCAGCGCCTGACAGCACCCCCTATTCTACTCCAAGTAGAAGATAAGCATCGAAGAACCTCCACTGTAAGATGGTTGAATTAATGGCAAGCCTTTCTCTTGGCATGAAAAAACCCCTTGCACCAACTGCAGACAGACTGCTGTCCAAAAAGGACAAAACTTGGTAGAAGGGAAGTCGACAGCCTAACTCTGCCAAGACAGGGTAGGTAAGTCCTTCATAATCCCTGCTCTACAACAAATGTCTGTCAGAGAAACAGGACCCAAAGGCTGAAGATTGATGCTGGAATGTATGGAGAGAAAATGGGAACTGTCCAGGCAGTTACTGGTATGTTCTTTCTTAGTGTTGGAAGCGGCAGGCTCTGCACTTCCTATATAAGCAAATATATTTATCCCTCTCAGGTCTCTGAGGTGGTTGAAGAATAGACAGATAGAATCTTATAGTTAAATTTTGAACTGTTTAGGAATCAAGAGGGTGTTATAGATCTAAGAAGATACTCTTAAAAGTGTGTTGCAAGATAGTATGAATGTTGAGTCACATATAGACCTTTAAACTCATGGAGTTGGGTAGATAGTAGAATGTTAAAGTCAGGGGCCAAATAGGTATAAACTGAACATTGGGAAAGTATACTGGGCCAATTTAATCTCATAAATGTGGCATATTTATATCTATTGTTTTGTATAATACTTACTGTTATAAGAGAAGGAACCAGCTGTTGGACTGAAAGGCGAAACCTCTGGAGGGAAGAGGGTGGAAGGGCGGGTTAGGAAGGGGGAATAGGGAGGGGTTTGTTACTGAGATGTAACTTGAAGAAAAAAAAATAAAGTATTTATAAAAAAAAAAAAAAAAAAAGAAAGTAGTGGTTGAGTAAGGCTTTTATAGTATAACAAAATTAAAATAAATTTCAAAGTACCACTACCTTACTGAAAATTAATGAGTATCTATATATAGGTTTAAAATTGTAAATTATCTGGATCATTAAAACCTACAGAAAATACCTATCTGGCTATTATTACAGGTATCAATAATGCAGAAAGCTTTTATACTCACACTATCCAATATGGTAGGCATGGGAGCAACTGATCTTGCAGCATGGAGAGCCAGTCTCCCCATAGTGTGGCTTTTGGGTGGCAGCAAGCTAATGAAGGCGTTTGTAGCTTTCCTAAGGTTAGAACAACTGTGGAACTCAGCTTCATCACCAACAGGGCTTTCCCCTAGAAGTTCCAGGGCATCCTACTGAGGCCTGTTCTGCATCTAGGGCCTACACTTCCCTCCCTCTGCCACATCATTCTCCTTACACCTTTCACATACCCTGACCTCCGTCCAGGCTCCAGGAGAGCTGGCTTCTGGGGTGGGAGCTGCTCAGAAAGATGGTGGGTGTGGGGCTGATCTAGAAGCTTCTTTTGCAGAGCAAACAACCTGCACAAGTCAGAGAACCAATGTGTTAAAGATTCCTAGGAGCCTGAGATGCCTGGAAGCATTCTAAAAAGATGTCACAGCTCTCTGATGTCTTAACCCACTTTTCTTCTATGACTTCATTTCAACTCTGTCCCAGAAACAGAAAAGTGCTGTTAAAATATTTTCGTTATTTTCTGCAGCAGTTCATTCAAAAAGCAGAAATAGACATCACAGTTTATCAGACTTCCTACCAAGGAGAGAATTTCCTGTCTCTGCTTATCTCATGGCCAGAGACTACCAGTCTTCCACAGATGGGCTCCCACAGCCCAGAGGGTTACATTATGTTCTGTTTCCTGGAACCTGAGTTGAAATGAACTTCCCATTATACAGAATTCTGGTTTCTGCATCTACAAAAACAAGTTGGTTGTTTAGCAGCTTTTTTTGTCATGTTACACTCCCTACTATCCTTCAAATAAATAAAAACAGAGTAGCTACTAGCCACATACAACCTCAGAGCACTTAAAATATGAGTGCTGAGAGCAAAGTATTGAATTTTTACTTTTGATTATTTAAATGGCACCATATGGCTAGTTGTTACCATTTTAGACAGCATAGGTCTATATTATTTCTGGTCCTTTAACCACAATTAACAGTTCAGGCAAACCTCTACCGATTGTTCCTCTGTTTTCTCATCTTCTGGGAAACCCCCAAGCTAATAGGATAACAATTATTTAGTCACTACTTACTGAGTACCTCTTACATGCCACCCCCTATGTAAATACAAAACTCCTCTTTACAGAGTTTATAGTCTCTGATCATCCAACAACCTTCCACCAAACAACATCTTAGCTTTAGCTTATATTCACTCCTTTTAAAGAGATTTCATCTAGTATTTACAGCAAAACACACACAAACACACACACACACACTTATGGCATTTTTTAAATATTTTATTTTTATTTTTATGTATGTGTCCATGTCTGTGTGTCTGCAATATATATGTTGGTGCCTACAGAGGCCAAAAGAGAACAACAGATCCCATGGAGCTAGAGCTACAAGCAGTTGTGAACTATCCATCCTGGTACTGAGACCTAAATTTGGGTCCTCTGGAAGAGCAGCACATACTCTTAACTACTGAGTGAGAATATACATTTATAATAGCATAAATAAAGTTTGATAAAGTTCACCTCCCTGATAAACATTATCTTAACTGCCATATTATACTAATAATATTATGCCACATTGTAGATTAAAAGGACCATGATTGATTCAAAAGTTTTAGGGGTCACACTAAAGCATTAAGTACAGATTTGAGAGTCACACTAAAGCATTAAATATACTTATTAAATTTCAAAACATTGAAGTATATATTACTAAAAGGGGGAAATATAAATTATATATATATATATATATATATGCCTAGAATTAGTTCCTTTCTTATTACACTGGAAAAGATGGCATTTTTTTTGACCTTTTCATAAAGATGCAAGAAAAAATTGGTAATTCTAGGCAGCAGTTTCTTCATGTGCAACAATGACTCAGTGAGTTTTGTTACCATCAATTCAAGAAAGATTTGAAATCACTGCCTTTGATGACTCAGTCTTGATATCAATTACCATAATTTATGTAAAGAACCTTTACAGATACCCTGAGCAAGAAAATTAAAGCTTCCAATAAAAATATGTAAATATAAGGGGCCATGGTTATAACCCAATAGTAGAGCATTTGCCTAGC
Source organism: Lophiomys imhausi (assembly GCA_907164525.1). Taxonomy (NCBI): domain Eukaryota; kingdom Metazoa; phylum Chordata; class Mammalia; order Rodentia; family Muridae; genus Lophiomys; species Lophiomys imhausi. The sequence continues at coordinate 4,799 of CAJQZJ010015156.1, forward strand.
ATATATAAAGCCCTAGATACAACCCTAGCACCCATACGCACACACACACACACACACACACACACACAGACACTATGGTGGAATTAGACAAAGATTCAATATTCAGGTACAGAACTCCAAAAAATAATTTAACAGTCTATTAGATAAAATAAACACACAAAAAGAAAATAGGGACTATAGCCATATACAAAAATTCGGATGCTTTAACCCTACAAAGTTCAAAGATATCCACAAAATTACACTAAAGCAGCCTATAGTTTTATAGCTAAAAACTTAGAGCAATTCGGAAAAAGATGTCCTCTAAATGTGTTATTAATACTCCTCAAAATTTTGCTATCTAATAAGCAATTTGATTCCATTTTTCTTTTCTTGTTTGTTGTTTTGAAACAAGATCTCAAGGCACACCGGGCTCAAACCCACTATGTAGCCAAGGCTCTCCTTGAACTAACCCCTCTGCCAGCACCATTTGAGTACTAAGACTAAGGCTGTGTGCCACTATGCCCATTTTTGGTTCTGATTTTCAAGGAAAAAAAAAATTCTACAGAGAGAGTAAATGCCAGGCAGATTTAGAACAAAATAGATTTAAGTCACTGTTATTAAACAAGGTCCTGAAATGTCATTGTTTTTGGACTAGCCTCTTTCACTGGACCTTAGCAGATGAGATGAGACTAGAATAAAGTCACGAATGCCAAATAACCAAACTAATTTTGATGGGCCAGTTTCCAGAACCAGCAGGAGGTTCCAGTCAACTGAAATCACTATTACAAAGAAGTCTCCTCTGCTTTAATCCTAGAAAGCAACTGAAACAATCATTGCTTTTTGTTATTTCTGCTTTTTTCAGCCCTTTCCTGCTTTAAAGCTGACCTCTGCTCATCCCAAAACTGTCATTCTAACTTAAAGAATGAAGTGTCCAATTCCAAAAATCACAAGTGAAAAGCTCATCAGATCTTTAAAATCTGTTGTAGTTTTTGTCTTTGAAGTTTTTGGTGACCATAAGGAGACTTAAAGAAATGTCTGACAACTGAGGTCTCTTGAGGAACTGCAAGAGAGAGATTGTTGATGCTTTTTGAGGTCTCCTCAATGTCTGTCACAGAGCCCTGGGGATTTTAAGTAAATTCCTGTGCACTGACTTCTGATCATTCAGGCTTTTAAAACAGGGGTCAGTTTGTGCAAAGACAGTGCAGGTGACCTTCTGCAGTCTGTGGTACCAAGGGACAATCTGAAAACTGACTGATGGAGGTTGCAGCAAATGAGCAATTACTATGGGGAGAATACTAGCTTCCAAAATTCACAAGGACTGCTTTTTGCCTCCTTCCATTTCATTCTCTTGCACACTTAGGGAAAATCATGGCTAAGTTGGTAAAGTTGATCTCAGTGCCAAAGCCACAACCTGACTTCCAGGTACAGATTTAGCACTTAGAGCTAACAGAGAACTCACCACCAAAGAGAAGACTGCAGTGGGTGGCAAAACAGAAATCAGCTGGGTAACAAGTGGGTAGGTGACCATACCACCTTCCAGTCTACTTAAGGTAAAGTCAGTTTCCTTTAATTACTAATAAAAGCCAATTTGATTTTGTTGTTGTTGTTTTTGTTTTGTTTTTAGAGACAGGGTTTCTCTGTATATCCTTATCCTTGACTGTCCTGGACTCACTTTGTAGACCAAGCTGGCCTTGAACACAGAGCCTCTGCCTCCCAGGTGCTGGGATTAAGGCATGCACCACCATGCCTGGCTAGCCAATTTGATCTTTAAACTAAGTTTGTCATAATTTTCTTTTGACACTGGTATGTGGAGGAAAACTTTATACTGTACTAATACAGTTTAATTCAGCATTAACTTATGGTATATTACTTCTGGGATTCTCACCAAATAGTTGATTTAAAGTACTTAAAAAAAAAGTTCGTGTTCGTGTGTGTGTGTGTGTGTGTGTGTGTGTGTGTGTGAGAGAGAGAGAGAGAGAGAGAGAGAGAGAGAGAGAGAGACACCTGTAGAGATTAGAGGATAACTTCTGAGAATCAATTCTCTCCTTCCACCATGGAACTCCTGAGGGTATTCAGGATTGGCAACAAGCAACTTTACCCACTGAGCCATCTCACCTCCCCAGGACTACAGCACTTCTACTGGCTAGCATCTGGCCTCTGGTTAGCACACACTGGCAACAGCATCCCTATTATAATTTAATGTATATTCTTTTTCTCCTACATATCTGAAAAAGTTTCACTTCAGACATTTTCCTTAGGCCTTTTAACTTTTGATGCTTTCAGAATATCTCATGGAACTTCTAAAATTAAATGAAATAAAATGTGTAATATTTCAAAATTTATTTAGAATTTTTATTAAAAAATTAACTTTACCAATCAAAATTTGTCTTAAATTCCCAATTTAATAATGACACATATTTAACAGAATACAATAATGAAACCATCAAGCCTGAAAATTAATGAGTTCTTATTATGGTGTTTCTTCCTCCCATGGAAAATTAAATTACCCAAATCTATTTAAATGCCACTTAAACCTGAACCTCTTTTGCTCCAAAAACAAAACAAAACCCTCCAGTCGTCAAATATTACTGACCGCCTACTATGTGCCTGTACTGTAGAAGATCAGAATATACATGCACTGAACTTGAATTCTATTATGAAAACAGTAACAAATATAAGCACATATGAAAACACACCCATGTTAAATGGGAGTACAATGGAGTTACACAGAGAATTAAGGTTTTTTTTTGTTTTTTGTTTTGTTTTTTTTTTTTGGTTTTTCGAGACAAGATTTCTCTGTGTAGCCCTGGCTGTCCTGGACTCACTTTGTAGACCAAGCTGGCCTTGAACTCGCAAAGATCCGCCTGCCTCTGCCTCCCAAGTGCTGGGATTAAAGGCGTGCGCCACCACCGACCGGCTGAATTAAGATTTTTTTTTTAACTAGATATTTGTTTTAGAAAATGATCAGAAAAGACTCTCTTATGTAATAAACTTGATCTCTTTGAAGTGTTTTTCAAGGGCTGGAGAAATGTTTCAGTAGGTAAGATGTTTGTCATACAAGCATGAGGAATGCATTTGAATTCTCAGAACCTACTGAAATTTAGCCCTGTGGAATAAGTCTCCATCCAAATACTCAGACACCCTTTACTCCTCTGACATGGACTTTCTTTTTTATTTTCAAACACAATTTGGCAAGCATTATCCTATTCTATAATCATTAGCCTATACCTAACTCACCTAGTAAATGTATCAGCTTCCTCCAGAATCTTATATCAGTTCATATTCCAATATCTACTCCATATTCTACATTCAATAACTATTCATAGTAGTTATTCACTGATTTTTTTTGAAGAAAATATAGTACCACAAGACTCAGGAGGGAATGAGGATAGAAATCGTAAATATATAAGCATCTGTGTAGATAAGACTTTGCATTTCCCATAAGCAAATAAGTGATTTTTTTTTTTTAGACTATCTTCTCTGAACAAAGTCACAAAAAAAAAAAAAAGACAAAATACCAACAGGAATTTTTCTACTTTTACAATAAAATGAATCCAACGATTAGGAATTCCTTTCTTCTTATCTTGGGCTCATCAAAGCCTAATCAAATTTGTAAAAAGACATGTTTGTTTTATTCTTGGCAAAATATTTTGAAAAAATGAAAAGTTAAACGTAGTCATACATAAAATCTCTAACTTAGAAATCAAGACGGGATCAGAGAGCCTTAGAAGCCTTAAAATAATCCTTTGACAACTTTTAAAGGTAACTGGGTCAGAATCACCAAATTCAGTGAACATCATAAGTTTCTACTGGGCTTTGTTTATGCTGACTTCCACTCAAATAGCTAGACCCTACCAGACATAAAACCTTATGCAAGAGGGAACACAAGTCACAAAAATACAGAATCTGTATGGAACAACAAACTAAGCCCACAAACATTAGATCCATAAGTAGAGACTCAGCTTGTAAGCAAAATAGTATAAATATTAGACATAAAATACTGAATATTAGACATAAAATACTGATTTCCTTGATAATGCCAACTTACAACCTAAGTATGAGGGTCTAAACATCATGTATGAACCATAGAGACTCCCTAACACCTACTCACAAAATTCAAATTTTTTTAATTTATTTTTTTATTTCTTCAAGTTACATCTCAATTGCAATCCCCTCCCAGTCCCACCCTCTTCCCCCTCAACCCCCCATCCTCTTCCCTTTTTTTTTAAGTTTAAGGTATATCTTTTTCCCCCCAACAGCTCCCCCTTTCAGTCCAACAAATGGTTCTTTTTCTTATAACAATAAATACAATACCAAACAACAGAAATAAATAGGCCACAATTATGTGAGTTATATGGCTTAGCATACATTCCCAATGTCCAGTCCATATGTATTTGGCACCTGACTTTAACATTCTACTATCTAACCATCTCCATGAGTTTAAAGTTCTATATCTAACTCAGCTTTCATACTAACTTGCCTCATAATTTTAAAAATATCTTCTTAGATCCAGAACACCCTCTTGATTCCTAAACAACTCAAAATTTAACTATGAGACTCTAGCTATCTATTCTTCAACCACCTCAGAGACGTGAGAGGGATAAATATATCAGATTATGTAGGAAGTGCAGGGCCCGCAGCTTCCAAAACTAAGAAATGACATACCAGTGGCTGCCTGGACAGTTCCTATTTTCTCTCCAATTTTTTAAGAAAAATTATTTGATTCAATTTGACATTGATTTCTAATCGTACAAGTAGAACAAAGAAAATTTACTTATTGTTTTTCAATATCCAATAAAACAGTTTATTTTCCCTGTGGTAGAGAACATAAAATGCTTCTTGAGAGAAAGACAAAGATAAAAATAGAGAAAAACTTCTAAAATTCTAATCAAGAACATAGCACAATCATGGAAAATAAAAGCCAAAAGACATAGAAAAAATTAAATGCAAAATATGTTCATGCCAAGAACACATACAATAAACTGTCCCACTGACCAACCTAAGAGTACATCACATAATGAAAAAATATTATTGTTTAAAAAAATGAATAATCTATTAACTAAAAAAAATACTTAAATATAAGACTATGATAACTTAAAATTTTAAAATTCTACATATGAAATATTTCTCTCACGCGGTCTTGGTAGCACGCACTTATAACTCAAACACCAAAGAGGCTGAGGCAGAAAAAGCATTATGAATTTCAGGCGAGCCTGAACTACATAGTGAGAGCTATCTCAAAAGTAAGCAAAACAGGTCCCAAAAGATGGCTCATGCCTAAAAGTCCACCTCACTGAGGCAGGAGGAGTCTCAGGAGTTCAAGAGCACCCCGGGTTACAAAGCAAGATACTATCTCATGTCAAATTTGTGTAATTAAGAATAACTCCTTTTAGTAATCCCTAAGGGCTGAGAGACACCTGAAGAAATGTTCAACATCCTTAATCATCAGAGAAATGCAACTCAAGACGACCCTGAGATTCCACCTAACACCTGTTAGAATGGCTAAGATAAAGAGCTCAAATGATAGCGCATGCTGGCGAGGGTGTGGAGAAAGGGGAACCCTACTCCATTGCTGGTGGGAGTGCAGGCTTGTGCAACCACTATG
>CAJQZJ010015158.1:0-18373 GCA_907164525.1 Lophiomys imhausi
TTTTTTTTTTTTGACCTTTGGCCATTGGATGCGTTTAGCTGTCTGTTTTCTCTGCTTGGAACCACAGTGGATGATTTGGTGCAGGGGATGAGTTACTTGGCTATCTGTCGTTGCTTACAGGGGGATTTCAGGGTCACTGTGGTTTTAATCTCCTGAGTCACTGTGAGCTGGTGCAGCCTATTCCCAGGTTGTGAGTAATGGACCGGGATTGTTTCACTGCTCCCAATTCAGACTTCTCTATGTTGCACTCTGAGTTATCAGCCTGTAATGGTTCTGATGGTATGGACCTGTTTGCCCAGGCACAGATTCTGTGGGCCTTGTTTGTCGTCACGGGGGCTGACAGGGTCTGGCTCCACACCTAATATGTCTGGATTTTCCAGAATACAGCTATGGTCCCAATTTCTGGTTTCTCACTAGGCTTCTCGCCACAGGCCTGGCCTCTGTGCCTGATTCCCTCCCTGTCTGCGCAGCCAGCCACAGGTCCCTCTCCCTGGCTGCTCGGCCGTGGGTGCACCGAGCCCTGGATCCTCTGGCCGCCTGTGTGGTCCTCTTGCCCCAGCAGCTCAGCCGTGGGTGCGCGGATCCCTGGTCCCGCCCATGCCTGTCTCTCTCCCCAGTTGACCTGCCATGGGTTCACGGGGATTTGGCCCTGCCAGCCGGGCTCCCTCCCCAGCTGCACTGCTGTAAGTGCGCGGGATTCGACCTCTCCCGCTCGCCTTTGTGTTCCCGGCTTCCCATGCTCTCTCGGAACCTCCAGCCCTCCGCTTCACGAGCGGCTGCGGACCACCCACTGAGTCCCCTGTTTGTTCCTTGTTAAGACTTCCACTATCTCGCAAAGTTTTTTAAGTGGGTATAAGTTCTACCTGAGGTGTGGGGAGTCCAATAGGCTAGTGATCTATCGCCAAGTGGCCTCTGATTCTGCCTGCTGTGAGTTGGGGTCGATCTTACCAGGCGCCTCTCCAAATGGGAGTTCCCGAATCCCGGGTTTAGTGGCTTCCGTGTCTGCGAGAGATGGGGAGAGAGCCTTACCCTGGGACTTTTAACAGTCCCTTGGGATCTGTGAGTGTTCCTGGGGGGGTCTAGCCCCTCCAGTTTTTGCACAGTGCCCAATAACTCTGTTTTTTATGGCTCTTTTTTCCCCGCGTTCAAAATGCGTCAGTGTAGGTTGCCGCCATCTTGGCCCCCCCCTTGAGGTTTTTGAAGATGCCCTATCTATCTCTTATATTTAGATAAGCAAATATTGCTTGTCTCTTAGCAACTTGATTTCTGAATAGCTTAGAAAATAACTGCTCTACAATCAATGTCTGTCAGAGAAATGGGGCCAAATGGTGAAGATTGATGCTGTAATGTATGGAGAGAAAATGGGAACTGTCCAGGCAGTCACTGGTATGTCATTTCTTAGTTTTGGAAGCTGCAGGCCCTGCACTTCCTATATAATCAGATATATTTATCCCTCTCAGGTCTCTGAGGTGGTTGAAGACTAGATAGCTAGAGTCTCATAGTTAAATTTTGAGTTGTTTAGGAATCAAGAGGGTGTTCTGGATCTAAGAAGATATTTTGAAAATTATGAGGCAAGTTAGTATGAAAGCTGAGTTAGATATAGAACTTTAAACACATGGAGATGGTTAGATAGAATGTTAAAGTCAGGTGCCAAATACATATGGACTGGACATTGGAAATGTATGCTAAGCCATATAACTCTTATAATTGTGGCCTATTTATTTCTGTTGTTTTGTATTGTATTTATTGTTATAAGAAAAAGAACCATTTTTTGGACTGAAAGGGAGAGATGTTGGGGGGAAAAAAGAAATACCTTAAACTAAAAAAAAAAAAAAAAAAGAAGGGAAGAGGATGGGAGGTTGAGGGGGAGGAGGGTGGAAGGGTGGGACTGGAGGGGGGGAGTAGGGAGGGGATTGTGATTGAGATGTAACTTGAATAAATAAAAAATAAATTATTAAAAAAAAAGAAAAAGAAAATAAAAATAGATCTAAACGAGGAAAAAAAAAAAGCACCCAAGAATCACTCAAGGAACATTTCTAAAGTTGTGACTCACCTGCATGTCTAACAAGTTTCCATGTCCACAATATAATACAGATGATATTCAAGTGACTACTGTTCAATCCTGAGGACTTCAGTTTGGTCCCTTGGAGTTACAACTTCCTGGAGCAGCTTAGCAGCAGTTTGCTTCCCTGCTCCACAGCTGAAACAGTACAGAAGCTTTAAAAACTCCCATCCACAGGCCATACCTGATCAATTAAGTTGACTATTCTGAGAATGAAGTGAATGGTTTTTAAAATTCCCCAGGTTATGTATAGCTGAAAATGAGGACTATTGTTTTAAAATAGAAGTTTCCAGCCCTACCACAAAAATGATGAATATGATGTTTTTGCAAACTAATAAAAAAAAAAGGGGGGGAGAGAGAGAAAAAAGAACACATCAAAATTCAAAACTATACCCTTTTGCATCCTTTAAGGCACTTAGTAAATAGTCTTTCTTCAGGAATATCTCAGACATAGGTCCTTTAAGGAAAATTGGCTATGGAAGTTTCACTTTAAATGAAGTTTGAGGCTTTCTTCTCTCTAGAGCCTGAGCTGTCCATAGACCAACTAGGTCAGTTTGTATTAGCCACTCAGCTGGTCTGTTTCAGTCTTTGGGGCTGGTTAGACTTCTATTCAGGTCACTGTTTGAACTGGTCGAACCTCTAGGCAAAAGCTGTGCAACAGGGTTTTAGTCTTTGGCCTTTTGGTGGTTTTCTGAGGTCTTCTCTACGCACCAGTTTCTTTCTGCCTCAGGGAGAGTTGACCATATTTTTTTCAGCTCTGTTTGAGGTCAGATTTTTAGTCTGCCAGCATTAACTCCACCAGATCAACAAGCTGTCTTCTATCTCGTTGTTTCCAGTGTGGAAACTCTTGGGCTCCATACACATTATCCTTAAATAGAGTCTCTCTTAGTTTACCTTGTTTCAGGCTAATCTGGGCTCCTCACACTTTTTAAGGCTATTAGGAGCTGAAAACAACACCAAACCATAAATCTTAGTTTTAGTCCATATGCTTCCTTGCCAAGTTCCCACAGGTACCAGGCTGATGTTCCTGCCACCTTTTTAAGTGACAGTAACAGAAACCCGTAGATTTCCAATAAATCTAATTTATACTAATCTAACTCCCCTTACAGAAAGCATCTTCAGCAAATGGTGCTGTTCTAACTAGTTGTCAGCATGTATAAGGATGTAAATTGATCCATAATTTTCACCCTGCAGAAAACTTAAGTCCAAGTGGATCAAAGACCTCAACATAAAACCAGAAACTCTAAATCTAATAGAAGAGAAAATTGGGAATAGCCTTGAAAGCATTGATATAGGAGACAACTTCCTGAAAAAAACACCACAGTTCAGGCACTAAAATCAACAATTAATAAATGGTACATCAAGGAACTGAAAAGCTTCTTTCTGTAAGGCAAAGGACACCATCAATAAGACAAAACAGCAACCTACAGTTTTGGAAAAGATCGTCACTGAACCTACATCTGACAGAGGGACAAAGGGCTAATATCTAAATTTTTATTAAAACATTTCAAGAAATTAAACACCAAAAAACCAAATAACCCAACCAAAAAATGGGATATAGAGTTAAACCAAGAATTTTCAACAGAGGAATCTCTAATGGCAGAGAAGCAATTAAAAAATGCTCAACATCCTTAGTCATCAGGAAAATGCAAATCAAAATGTCACTGAGATTTCATCTTATACCTATCAGGATGTTAACGATCTAAAACACAAGTGAAAACAAAAGTTGTTACAGATGTGGAGCAAAGGAACCACTCCTCCATTTTTGGTGGGAGTGCAAACTTGTACAACCACTTTAAAAATCAATGTAGTGGTTTCTCAGAAAGTTAGAACAGTTCTACCTCAAGACCCAGCTATACCACAACTGGCCATATACCCAAAAGATGCTCTACCATACCACAAGGACAATTATTCAACTATGTTTGTACTAGCTTTATTTGTAATAACCAGAAACTAGATGTCCCCAGCCAAACAATGGATAAAGACTCTGTGGTACATTTACATAATGAAATAACTCAGCTATTAAAACCAAGGACATCATAAAATCTGCAGGCAAATGGATGAAACTAGAAAAGATCATCCTGAGTGAGATAACCGAGACCCAGAAATACACATGTGATATATACTCACTCACAAGTGGATATTATTCATATAGTACAGGATAACTCTGCTACAATCCACAGAGCCAAAAACAACTAAGTAATAAAGGGAGCTCAAAGGAGAATCCTTGAGTCCCATTTAGAAGGGGAAATAAAATAGACATCAAAAGCAGAGGGAGAGAAGAAACTTTGGGAGAGTGGGTGGAAAGTGGAGTGAGGTAGGAGGAATTAGGAAAAGGGATGGGTGTGAGAGGGCTGGGAGAGAGAAGGGGACTTGGTAAGGGGACATCTCAGGAACAAGATGGAGATGTGGAAATGTGAAGGCCCTATGACAGCCATTCCCAAGACTTTATAGCTCTTTTTGAACCTCGATGGTTGCTTCAACTCTGCTGTTCTGGCCTAAACTCCTCTCTAACCTGACTGATACAAATTGACTTCTCTTGACTTCTGACTGAATTCCTCTGCCTGGTCTCAAACTAATTCTGAAAATAAGTTTTAAGCTTCTTTCTCCATCTAATTCTCTGGCATATTGTTTCTTAACCTTTGTCTAGCTTGTTCTCTCTGTAAGCTGTCTCTGTAAAACTATCCCAGTAAGAAACCTTCAGTAAAATCTCTCTCTCCCTCTCCTTCTCCCTCTCCCTCTCCCTCTCCCTTTCCCTCTCTCTTCATGTCTGTCTCCCTCTCATGCTCTTAAGTAGCTTTCTTCCCTTCCCGTTCTTCTGACAGTTGGGTGCATCCTATCCCTGATACATTCTGTCATATCTTTCTCTGATTTGTCACTTTGTCGCCTCTCAATTAAATGTCACTTTCAAACATGGCTCCTTCCTTCTAAAAACTAACTTTACCCTCATTGTTTGATATTAAAGGTGTGTACTAATGTTGTGTCTGTATTTCATTCACATTATACTATAATCTAGAGTGTTTCTGCATTCAAACTGGATCACATAGACATAGAAGGACTTTGGATGTGACCCCTTGCCAGAGCAACTATTAAAATTCCTCTACAGTATATTTAACTGAATGGGAAAATAGAAAATGTGTCAAGAGGAAATGCAAAGGCTTGCAATATGGTGAGTTTTAGGTAGGTGATATTTAAAGGTTCAAAATTATTGGAAGAGAGTAATAAAAAATGAATACACCAAATTTTTCCACATATTGCATTTTATTATACTAGGGAAAATACATCATTGGAAACATAATTGAACAACGGTATTACAACTATATTAAAACTCATTTAATAATAATTGAACAATATTCCAGTTTCAATTTAAAAATTTCTGCTAGTATTTACTTCAGCATTTTCATAAAAAATTCAGAATTTGCGTATTAATTAGCTACAATGTTTCCTCTGTGACATATCATTCTTCATAATTTCTACTTTTTAATAAATACTTACTGTTATAAGAGAAGGAACCATCTCTTGGACTGAAAGGGGAAACTTCTGGGGGGAAGAGGGTGGAAAGGCGGGATAGGAAGGGGGAATAGGGAGGGGTTTGTGACTGAGCTGTAACTTGAAGAAAAAAAATAAAGTATTTATAAAAAAAAAAGATTACATCTATAATGAACATGAAAAAAAAATTATTTATTTGTTGCTTCGGGTTACATCTCCATCATATTGTTCTCTTTCCCCCTTCCCAGCCCCGCCCTCCCACCCTCTACCCCTAACCCTTCCATCTCACTCCTCTGGAGTGGAGTGTCCCTACATAACAGTCCCTCGCCCATGTTCAGAATTCATATGAGGGCCAAGAGCCTCCTCATACACTGGGGGCTTACAAGGCAGTCCCACCAGTGAAAAGTGTCTCATTGCCAGGGAGAGAAAACTAAAAACAAACAAACAAAAATAAATAAAAAGTTTATGTCCATGTTCCCTTTGGTGTGTTGGTTGTAGTATACATATCCTGTACTATATAGCTAAAATCCTACAATAAGTAAATAGATGCCATGTGCATCCTTCTGAGTCTGGGTTAGCTCACTCAGGATGAGCTTCTCTAGTTTCATCCATTTGGCTGCAAATTGCATAATGTCATTGTTTCTGATAGATGAGTAATATCCCATTGTGTAGATGTACCACAGTTTTTTAATCCATTCTTTGGTTGAGGGACATCTGGGTTGTTTCCAGTTTCTAGCTATTGCAAATAAGGCTGCTAGTCCTGGGTTGGATCTCAAATTTTAAAAAGTAAAAGAAAAATAAAGGAGAAAAGGGTGGAATGAAGGAAGAGGGAAAGAGAAGAAGGTAGATATCCAGGCACGGTCGCACTTGGGAGTTGGAAGCAATAGGATCAGGAATTCAAGATTAACATTGACCACTGAGCAATTTCAAGGCCAACCTGGACTACATGAGACCCTATCTCAAAAGGCACAAAACAAAACAACCAAAAGAAAAAAAAAAGAAAGCAAACAAGAAATAATTGGGTTTTGCTAGCTTGGAGGCCTTCTTTCCTAGCTAGGAAGATGGCTCAGTGGATAAAGCACTTCTGAGGACTTGAGTTCGAATCCCTAGGGCCTGTATAAAAATCAGAAGTCTGTTTCAGAAATTCTACATCGAGCTGGGAGGCAAACACATCGGAGTCCCAGAAGCTCACAGGCCAGCCAGCCTGAAGTATACACAGCAGTGAATAATAAAGAGATCTCATCTCAAACAAGGTGGAAGGTGAGGACCAACATCCCAGGTTTTCCTCTGGTCTACATAAGAGAATCATGACACCTGCACACGGGTACTCAGCATGAATGAACACACACATCATTCACACAAATGTGGACAAAAAGATAAATTAAAATAATATCTTTAAGTTTCCTTCTACTTAACTCAAATACTGTCTCCCTCAAACACTGCCCAGAACAGAGAGTCAGAAGAGAATTGTGTGAAAGGTTCTTTTTAACTGCTAAATCCTGTGGAGCAGGCTTCAGTATTTTTCTAATATGTTGATGATCGGCCACTCTCTGTTCTCATTTCTTTGCAACAAGATCATATGACTTAAATGTAAAAGGTTCCGTCCTTCCTAATGACTCACCTTCGCCGTTTTTCTCAACATCACAGTCTCTCTCAGGCCATGAAAGTGACTTAAATGAATTTGTGGGATGAGAGGTGGGATGGCAGGCACTGGCAGAAAGTATGGACCCTTCCAGACAGGGACAGTTCTTGGCTCCACTGATAGCTGCTAATGCAAAAACAGGGGTCCCTGCCTGGCCAGCTCGTTCCAGTTTTCCATTTTGTTTTTGTTTATTTGTTTGTTTTATTTTATGTGTATAAAATAAAACCATTATACACACCACCTGTGTGTGCCTGGTGCCTGCAAAGGCCAGAAGAGGAAATCGGGTTCCCTACAACTGGAGTTGCAGATGGTTGTGAGCTGCCATGTGGGTGCTAGTAATCAAGCCAATGAGCCATCTCTTCAGCCCCTCATCCCAACTGTGGAAAACAAGCCATGTTTCTTGACCTTTCGGAGTAAAACTTGCCCACTTTTTCAGCTTGATGACCTACTTTAATGTTTAAAAAAGAAAAACACAAGCCGGGTGTGGTGGTGCATGTCTTTAATTCCAGCATTTGGAGTCAGAGGCAGGAGGATCTCTGTGAGTTTAAGGACAGCCTGGTGTACAGAATCAGAGAGGGGAAGGGGGAAGGGAGAGGAGGAGGGAGTATGGAAAAGGAACGGAAAGGGAAAGGAGAAAAGGGAAAAGGAAAGGAAAGGAAAATATGAGTGACATAAACACTCCTGTGCATCAGATTTGGCAATCTGCTACCTCTGTCCTCTTTCTGCTCCTCATGCCTAGGTATACATCCAGTAAGGGTGGTTCCTTAGTTTGGACATTGTGATGGTTAATGATGTTACCGTGACAGGATGTATGTGAGTCTATGAGTCTGTGTGCGTCTCTGTGTGTGCATGTGTGCACACGTGTGTACATGTGTGCATGCATGTACACACAGGAGTATAGGATCCCCTAGAGCTAGAGCTACACAGACTGGTGAGCCCTCTGATGTAGGAATCAGCAATTGACCTGGAGTCCTCGGGAAGAGTGGTGTATTCTCTTAAACCGCTGAGCCATTTCTCCAGCCCCTTCACTGAACTGAAAATAACCAGAGAAACAAACCCCTGGGAGTGTCTGGGTGGGAGTTTCTAGGTTGGGTTGGTTGACAAGCTTAGCTGAAAATCACATGCTCTACTTTGTCTGCAAAGAACAGCTGACAGTGAAAGCCTGCAGGTAGCACAGACCAGAACCCAGGTGAGAGCTGATGTGGGATGCTGAATGCCACCATCCCAAGGTCTGGTGGGGTCCCAGACTTGATAAAAACGAGAAAGCATCACTCTCTGCACCTGACTGTGGGTGCAATGTGACCAGCCTTATGTACATGCTACTGTCCATCCTGACCAAGACGGACTGCACCCTCAAACTCTTAGCCAAAGTTAAACCTTCCTTCATCATTGTAAATGAAAATTTTATTAAACTATATTTAGTAATATCCAATAAACACCTATAACCTATAAATACCTAATACCTAGTAACACTTAAACAGCCTTACCCTAACCCTTTTGAAAGGATACCAGATTCTCTAGCACAGATCCATGAGGGCAACTTGGTTTGTAGTCAGTCTGCAGACACATCTCAAATAGTAATCAGCAGTCTGGCTCTGGCATAGTTATGGCAGTCTTATTTCAGCTCAGGTTTGAGGCTTTCTTCTCCGGCTCAGGGCCTAGCGACACCCTGCTTCAACTGCCCAGCTTAGGGTCAGCTTCAGTCAGCTGAGACTGTCCACCGACACCTCAGGCCACCGTTTGAACTAGCTGAACCCCCCCACCCCACCCCCACCCCGCCCAGGGCAGCTGCTGCACCATTTGGCCTAGTCTTTTACTTGAAAGATTTGCCACAGTCTTTTGGAATAGGAGTTACTCTCCTGACTGTTTTTGAGGTCTCCTCAGAGTGTGTGAATCTCCTGCTGCTGGCCCACCTCCGTTGCTCTGCTCCTGCCACTGTGGTGCCAGCCAGTCCTAGCTTTCCTCGGGCCATTGTTACTGTCATTTCTATTCAGTCCAATCTGGACTCCACCCACCTAGACTGAAATCTTCAGCTAGAGTCTTTCAAAGTGTGGCTGAGTTGAAAAGCCCTTCCTCAGATTCCAGGGCTTAGAAATGGGCCATATGCTGCCAGATGCCAGGCTGATCAGCCTGCCCCTTTTAAGAGTTCAGAAGCACTAAAGAAAACTAACTCCCACAATACCTCAACTTGCTTTTGTCAGCCATTGTGCAATACCAATAGGAAAAATAACTAAAGTAGACATGTACCTACCTCTTTGAATTCTCCAGGCCCTATGGTCTTTGTGAAAGACATACATGGAAATCATTCTTTTTTTTTTTTTTAAGGAAAATTTAAAAGAGCTCACAGAAAGGAAACTTTCATGGACTACCCCCCAGTGACCTCAGAGGACACGTGAGTAAAACCACTAAAGACTAAAGACCTCTAGAGACTACTCAACCACCAACCACCGGTGCTTGACACACTCATGACCTTGGAAAGTCATCACTCAACCCCGAACTGGACAACAAACATTGCTATTAGCTATGTCTGCAAGATGCCAAACAAAACCTCCAGGACAGTTAGTGACAGCCAGTGTTAGTAGTCACAACACAACCAAGACAGCTAAATACTCCTGGGGGAGAGCAGAACAGGTTGAAGGGAAGTTCTTAGTTCAGGATCACATCCTGCCAGCCTCATTCAAGTTGCAGAAGTTCCCCACCGACCCTCACTGCTGCAGCTACACTTCTTATATGAGACCACAAGAGGATAAAGTGTCCTGAGGAGAGGTTTCAACATTAGTATACACAGCCCACCACAAAATAAAAATTATGTTAGGAAAATAAGTTCTCCCATGGCTAAGATTCCTTTCAACAACAAGGTATATTTCTTTATGGAAGTGCTGTAATTCTCTCACTGAGGAAGCGCTGTAATTATTTCATGGTCTTATATCACCTTCTAATATAAATGCAATGTGCCCACTGAACATAGTATATAAGCCATATGAAACAGTTCAGACATAGTCCTTCATCTTAGCAAGTCCTAGTCAAAGCAGATCAGCATCAAAAGCATTAACATCTTCAAGTGTTGATGGATGTATTTTAGTTAAAACAGGGCTATGGGTGCAAAGTACTCCATGTACAGAATTTGCTGAGGATGTACAAAGCCTTTGTATCAACATCCTCTACCCCAGAACAAATATGGTCTGACCCAACAGCTCAACTCTCCAGTTATTTCCCCTTGAAAACTATGCACACATGTACACAGAGACATG
This sequence comes from Lophiomys imhausi, assembly GCA_907164525.1. Taxonomy (NCBI): domain Eukaryota; kingdom Metazoa; phylum Chordata; class Mammalia; order Rodentia; family Muridae; genus Lophiomys; species Lophiomys imhausi. The sequence continues at coordinate 10,445 of CAJQZJ010015158.1, forward strand.
CACAAAAATAATTATTATTCTGTGATTTAAAAGAACAAAAGAGGGAAAGGTCATTAAAGCAAGGTATACTCTTGTTCACATGACAATTATTAAACAAAAGCCTTTCCAAACCGTAGAACCCTACAAAATGGGACAGATCTGTATGTTGGAGCCCCAAGACACATCATGGAACAAAACCAAGAAATTATAGAGCCATAGTCTGATGCTTGTGTTCATAAACCGAAAGGAAAAAGGAACAATACCACTATGTGTGCTTCCTATAAAAATGCCTAAGACAAAGTCAAGACAGATAACCAGAGCACATGCACCTGGTAAAAATACTGACCTCCAGGAAGACACCAGTGTTGATCACGGGGTGAGAGTATAATGGTTTAGTTTCATATCATTTATATAATTAAATATAAGTTTTTAAATGCCGGAAGTGGATACTGTGGTTCTTTTTGTCACAAGGCTAGATTCTTATTCTCTTTTTTTATTATAATTTCCCATATTTTCCCATATTAAATATAAGTTTTTAAATGCCGGAAGTGGATACTGTGGTTCTTTTTGTCACAAGGCTAGATTCTTATTCTCTTTTTTTATTATAATTTCCCATATTTTCCCAGCCCTTCACAATGACTGTGCATTACTTTTGTCATGAGAATTCACGTCCTCTTGTTAAGTTCTTTTTCCTTTTTGAAATACATTTTTTCCTGCATATAAGGTATCCTTATTACAATGTCCCTTCCTTCTACTTCTCCCACTTCCCTCCTGCCTTCCTGGATCCACTCCCTTTCTGACTCTCATTAGAAAACAGACAAGACAAGCTTCTAAGGATTTATTATGAAATATAACAAAATAAAACACAATAAGATAAAAACTAACACACTGGAGTTGGACAAGACAAGCAGAAGGTAAAGAGCCCAAGAGAAGGCACAAGAATCAGAGATCCACTTGTTCACATACTCAGGAATCCCCTAAAAACACAAAACTTGAAGCCATAATATTACTCAGGGGGCCTGGTACAGACCTGTGCAGGCCCTGTGCAAGCTGCCTCAGTCTCTGTGAGTTCATGTGAGTTTTTATCATGTTGATTTAGAGGATCTTCTTTTCCTGGTCTCCTCCATCCTCTTTTAAGTATTTTTTAAAGGGACAAGCACAATTAAAATTCACTAGCCCTGCTATGTAGTGTACTATCAAAGACCACAGTGAGAAATGATGGTGATATCACAGACTAGAACAAGGTGAGAGCTGACATTTCATGAGGTTTCTTTTAATCAAGTCCTCCTATAGTCCTTTTTTTAATCCCTCAACTTTACCTGTAAGTATTAAACAATCTTCACTTTATTCTTTTTACTCTATCCACAATGGCAAAATTAAGGTCCCATCCATTTGTCCTCCCAGGAGGACAATCGAAGCCAGTAGGTACCACGCAACTAGCCCATGAAGCAATTTTATATTACTTTTAGAGAGCCAACTACATATGATTTGATTCTGCTACAGATACTATTATGATAATGAATGAAATTGCCTTATGGGTGGCTCATAGTCTTTTCAAAAAACAAACAAACAAAAAATGATGATCTCAAAGTTCGGTGCCCAAAAGCAAAGAGAAGCTCACTCATACTTTAGTACACAATTATCTGACCTGTGGGCTGTGCCTTGGGCCAGTCTTCCTACTACAGTGACTAGCTATCTTATTATCCAGGCACAAAAATAGAAAGAAGGAGAAGAGGAAGAGGAAGAAAATCACTGCCAGTTTAGAAAACACAAAAGCTCTTAAGTACATTCCATTCTCATCTTTAAGACCCACAATGAATCTTCCTTTTGCTCCAGCAGTATACCACACTCTAATATTCAACTGAATTATCACAGACTCTTCCATTATGGAATCTCTCTCTCTCTCTCTCTCTCTCTCTCTCTCTCTCTCTCTCTTACACACACACACACACACACACACACACACACACACACACACACATACACATGTCAGAAGCCAAGACCCTCGCCTCTCACCCTCACCCCCTACCTCTCCCCACCTGCACAATGTCCCCTGCAGCTTCATACTGCCTGGCAACCGCAAAGTTCCAGGTTGGCAGTTACAGATTGATTCAAAGCAGTGTACCGTGTCTTCTGAAGAAAAATGGGTTGGCAGTTACAGATTGATTCAAAGCAGTGTACCATGTCTTCTGAGAAAAATGGGTAGATCATACAATGTCCAGGGCACAGGCCAAGAAGATTCTGTACTATCCCACCACCTGGCCCCTCTCAGCTCCTCCCCTTGTAAAACATATTATAAAAAGGTGCTTTGCGCTCAAATACATGGCTCTTGACAAGCAATTGCTTCCTTGAGTCCTTTCCCTCTCTCACCCATTCTTTTTTCAGGTTGTGGTCCTCCTCGCCCCCACGAATTACTAGGACCCGTGGGTCGGGTCACGTGGTGCCCAACGTGGGGCTCGAGGCATGGACCCCTCCGGACGGACTCTCAACGAAGAGTGTACATGACATTAAGGTTGAGCGAGACAGCAATCGTCACCCGCGACCTGTCGTCCTCGAGTGAGTCTATTTTCATTTCCATCCCATAAGAATGGGCCATTCTCTGTCAAAGGAGGCGTCCTTTGTAAAGGACCTCAAACATACACTAAGAGAGAGAGGAATAAGGGTTAAAAAGAAGGATCTTATAAATTTCTTTGTGTTTATTGATAAAAGCTGTGCATGGTTCATAATAGATGGTCCTACTATTCATCCAAAGAAATGGCAAAAGGTAGGCTGTGAGTTAAATGAAAAAATCAAAAATGAAGACAATTCTCTTCCTGAAACAATTTTCTCTTTCTGGGGTATTATTAGGGACATTATTGAAGATGCTGATAAGGATATAGGAAAGCGTCAACTTTTGTCTGTTGCAGAATATTGTCTGTCACATTCCAGGCCAAATTCTACCTGCTCTTCTCATCTCCCCACTCGGTCTCCATCTCAGGACTCCTTTAACTCTTATAGACATCCCCCCTGAACAGGACTCCCCTCCTTCTGATCTGCCTCGCCTTTATCCAGATTTACATTCTCTCCAGCCTCCTCCTTTTGATTCTCCAGCTGTCTCCGACCTGCGGACTCCCTCCTCCACTCACCTTTGCAACCCTGTCCTTCAAAAATCTGCTTCCCTCTGTCCTCCCTGCCTTCCTATTAAACAACATTCTTCGTCTCCTCTGCCACCCTCTCAGCCGACAGCTCTGGCCACTCCCCCCGACCCAGAGCCTTTGGGACCCGGTGGTGCCGCCTCCCTTGAGGATGAAGCCGCCTGCTATCACAATCCTGACTGGCCTCCTCTCACCGCGCCTTCTGCCTTTCCAACCTTCCCTATCACCTTGCCTAACTCTCTTTCCGATATGCGAGACTGCCTTGCCTCTCAGGTTCGTGAACTGACAGACATCCTCCGCCTCCAAAAACAAGTTTCACGTCTCTCGGTCCTTTGTTCTTCCTCTGCCCCTGCTCCAGATTCTCTCCACCTAGCCTTTCCAGTCACCCGGTCACAGGTCCCTCCCTCACATGCACCCGCAGCCTCTGATTCCGAGTCCTGACAGACTCCACTGCCTCCCCCAGCTGCTTGGTCTGGTGCTCGGCATCCCCCCTCCTCCATGCCTGTTGCACCTCCCCCCTCCCACTTTGTGCCTGCTTCCTCTTCTCGTCCTTCTTACAAGCCCTCTGGAACAACTCGTCCCCGACCTGAGACTGAGGCTGATTCCTGTGAGGATGAGCCCAATTCAGAAATTGACAATGAAAGCGATAATGAAGATACAAGTAACCCCACAGTCTTTAAAAAACTCTGTTTTAAACATCTTGAAAAGTTAAATTCGGTCGTTAGAAATTATGGCCCCAATGCCCCTTTCACTCTCTCCCTCCTTGAGAGTCTCAGTGGAGGCGGATACTTAACTCCCAATGAATGGCTCACTGTCGCCCAGTCAGTCCTGACTCGGGGACAGTTCCTTTCTTGACAGGCTGATTGGGCCGACTGCTGCAGGTCTCAGGCACAAGCCAATCTCTCAAGCACATGCTCGCCCTCCAACAAGTGGATGCTTGATAAACTCCTAGGTCGAGGAAAATATGCCTCTAACCAAATACAAAAAAAATTTTCTCTGGGTCTCTTAGCTCAGTCCTCTTCAGCAGCTATGAGCGCCTGGAGAGTCATTCCCATGAAAGGCTCTGTTCTTTCTCCCTTGACTAAGATTACTCAAGGCAATCAAGAAGAGTTTTTGGATTTTGTTGCTCGCCTCCTAGAGGCAGCTGAGAGGTCCTTGGGACCTGGCCAGGGAGAAAATAAACTTCTCCAACAGCTTGCTTATGAAAATGCTAATTCTGCCTGTAGGGCTGCCCTTCGAGGAAAATATAAAGATAAAGACTTGGATGAAATGATCCGTATCTGCAGAGATGTAGATCCCTTTGCCCAAAAGGAGCAGCCACTAGTGGTGGGGCCACCGGGTCCGCCTGTTTCAAATGTGGTCAACTGGGTCATTTTGTTAAACAGTGCCCTCAAGGTAAACTTATAACTCTATCCCACCCTCAGCTAAGGGGAGAGTGTCCACCTCCAACGACCCTTTGTCCTCGCTTCAAGCGAGGCAAACACTGTGCTAATTCCTGCCGCTCCAAAACTCATATTCTGGGCAATCCCCTCCCTCCCCTTCCGGGAAATGGGATACGGGGCCAGCCCCGGGCCCCTCAGCCAGTCTCCTTCCTGCCGGCCTCGGGGAACAGCCAGACAGGGCCACACCAAACCCTCCATCAACAACTCCCAAACCAACCTCAGCCCTCCATAGGGCTACCCCAGGGAGCGCAGGATTGGACCTCTGTGCCTTCTCCAATACAATATTAGAACCTGAAAGAGGAGTTCAGATAATTCCTACTGGTATCTTTGGGCCTCCCCCACCCCAGATTTACTTTCTTATCTTGGGCAGAGCGTCTGCTACACTCCAAGACATTACTATCTTCCCTTCGATTGTTGATAACGATTGCTCTGGGGAAATCAAAGTGCTGGCCTCTAGCTCCAGAGGGCCTCTTCACATCCGCCAGGGACAACGCCTTGCACAGGCCCTCCCCCTTCCACTGGACACCTCAACACCCCCCTTGGGCCCATCCCAGGGTGCCTCCACCCCAGGGTCCTCTGATGTCTATTGGGTCCAAAAACTCTCACAAGAATGCCCACAGCTAAAACTTAAACTCAATGGCAAAACCTTTGAAGGCGTTCTTGATTCAGGAGCGGACTCCACAGTTATGTCACAGGCCTCCTGGCCCCCTCTTGGCCCTGTCAGCCTTCTTTAACCCACCTCCAAGGCATTGGTCAGTCCACCAACACCCTTCAGAGCTCCCAATTGCTAACTTGGGAGGATCCTGAGGGTAATACTGGACATGTTAGGCCATTCATTGTACCTGGCCTCCCTATAAACTTATGGGGTCGAGATGTATTGAGTCAAATGGGAGTCCTTATGTTTAGCCCCTCTATGGCTGTTACTTACCAGATGCTGGATCAGGGGTTCATCCCTGGACAAGGCTTGGGCAAAAACAACCAAGGGATCCCCACCCCAATTGCTGTTACACCAACAATCTCACGCTCAGGACTAGGTTATGATTCAAATTTTTCTTAAGGGCCATTGCTCCTCCTGCACGCCAGGCAGATAAAATCACCTGGAAGTCAGATTCCCCTGTCTGGATCAACCAATGGCCCCTTCCCCAACATAAACTTTCAGCGGCCATGCAGTTAGTGCAGGAACAATTAGATGCTGGCCACATTGAACCCTCAACCTCCCCTTGGAATACACCCATTTTTGTGATACAAAAGAAAGGGGATAGATGGAGACTGCTCCAGGACCTCAGAGAAATTAACAAGACTATGGTCCCAATGGGAGCTCTCCAGCCTGGCCTCCCGTCCCCCATAGCAATACCTAAGGGTTACAACAAGATGGTTATTGACTTAAAAGATTGTTTTTTCTGTATTCCCTTACATCCAGAAGATAGTAAGCGCTTTGCCTTTAGCCTCCCCATTATTAATTACTTTGGGCCATCTCCACGATTTGAGTGGAGGGTCCTGCCTCAGGGGATGGCCAATAGTCCCACCCTTTGTCAAAAATTTGTGGCACAGGCCATCGACCCTTTTCGCCTTAACTACCCTGAGTTGTATATCATCCACTATATGGACGACATCCTTTAGGCCGGCCCTGATGAGACCACCTTACTCAGGGTTGGCCAGGAGTTGGTAACTGCCCTTCAAGACCTTGGGTTGCAGATTGCTCCCGAGAAGGTCCAGCTACAGCCCCCATACTTATTCCTGGGCTTTGAACTTCACCCCTCTAAGGTCCTCTCTCAAAAAATTGAACTCAGAAAAGATTCCTTACAAACACTCAATGATTTTCAACGCCTTTTGGGGGACATAAATTGGTTACGCCCCTATTTAAAATTAACAACTGGAGAGCTCAAGCCTCTATTTGACATTCTTCGAGGAGACTCTGACCCCTCCTCCCCCTGCACCTTAACCCCTGAAGCCACCTCCGCCCTTAAGCTCGTGGAAAAAGCCATTCAACAACAGACTGCTACCTATTATTCTCCAACCTCCTCCTTATGGCTATTGGTCCTTCCCACTGTGTTTGCCCCCACAGGACTGTTGTGGCAGACTAAACCTTTATATTGGCTTCATTTGCCCACCACCTCTCCTAAAATACTACCTGTCTACCCCTCCTTAGTGACACACATTATAAGGTTGGGAAGAGAAAATTCCCTGAGACTCTTTGTTAAAGACCCTGACCTTATCATCGTCCCCTATGATGCTGCCCAAGTCCGATGGTTACTTCAGACTTCAGACAAATGGGCCGTTATCTGTATTTCATTTCAGGGAAAGATAGACAACCACTATCCCTCCGATAAGCTCATACAGTTTCTTGAACATCAAGCGGTGGTCTTCCCTAAAGTGACAGAGAACTCCCCCATTCCTCAAGCGCCACTGATCTTTACAGATGGGTCCTTCTCTGGGGTCGCAGCCTTTAGCATAGGTGGACAGGTCTCTAGATTTCAGACCAAATTTTCCTCAGCACAGTTGGTGGAATTGGTTGCTGTTATTCAGGTATTTAATACTTTCCCAGATTGTGCTTTTAATCTTTTCACTGATAGTTCATATTTGGCTCAATCAGTGCCTTTGTTAGAGACTGTTCCCTTTATATGGCCATCTACCAATGCCTCCCCCCTCTTTGCTGAGCTTCAAAAGATTATTCTAGCTAGATCCCACCCATTCTTGGTGAGTCACATACGTGCCCACTCTGGTCTTCCTGGACCTCTGAGCGAGGAAAATGACCTCATTGACAGGGCTACTCGAGGGTCTCCATCCAGCCTGGTGACCTTGGCCCTACCCTTTGACCCTATACAACAAGCACAAAAGGCCCACCAATTACATCATCTCAACGCCCAGACCCTCCGACAGATGTTCTCTATTACCCAGGAACAGGCACGCCAGATAGTGCATCAGTGTCAAGGATGTCTCACCTCCTACCCGAGTTACATGTGGGGTTAAATCCTCGTGGCCTCACCCCAGGAGAAATATGGCAAATGGGTGTTACTCACTTTGCCCCTTTTGGCAAGCTTAAATATATACATGTTTCTATTGATACGTTTAGTGGCTTTCTCTGCGCTTCAATTCAAACTGGTGAAGCTACCAAAATGTTATTAATCATATGATTTATGCCCATACCTAAAATGCTCAAGACTGACAACGGCCCTGGGTATACCAGCGCCTCCTTCAAGCAGTTTTGTGCCCAGCTTAATATTAAACATGTCACTGGTATCCCATATAACCCCCAAGGACAGGGCATTGTAGAAAGGGCACATCAGACCTTAAAAAATATGCTCTTAAAATTACAACATTCAGGGAGCATCTTATACCCCCAAAAGGGAAATCATAAAACTTTACTAAGTCAT
>CAJQZJ010015169.1:0-10151 GCA_907164525.1 Lophiomys imhausi
CATATCAGTTTTAATTTATTAGGTATTTCTCTTAAGAGAAGGAGTATTCTGGAAGCAGGAGAGCCAAGAAATAAACAACAACTTCAAGTTTCAAGTAGAAACCATACTCAGTATGGTTGCACAGGGAAGTTGTAAAGTCAGTATTGAATCAAATATTTGATTCCACCTTCCAGTAAATAGTTATATATTTTGCTATTCTGTGTCTTTTTGTCACTGAGAAAACTGAGCACATTATGTCAGTGTATAATACAGACTCTTGCAGGTGGAGAGGCTCATCGTTGGATTAGGGGTAAAAAGAGGCATGGCAATTTATTACTAACAAGTTGATGAAGGAGGAGCGTATCCCCCAATAAAGGATATCTTAATGGGATACTAATTTCCTAAAATAGCTTATTCCATTAGGTAGATTTTCAGGATATTAGTTTGTCATAATCAGTGGGATTTTTTTTTTCAAAATGAGACTCCTGGGACAAATTATGGCATTCAGTGCTTCAAGGCATTTGTCTGAGAGACATACTGACACTTTTCTCCAAACCACTTGATATTTCCTTCCCCTATTGTTTGCATTTTCACTATTCTCAGATACTTTCTTGGTGATTTGATACTTAACAGTCCATGGTTGTCATTCCTACTAAACAGATAAAACATAGTATAGGAATTTCTTATCCAATGATTTCTTGAAGACCATAGCGAAAATAATACATAACTATTTATTAAAGTGAATTTACTAGAATGTCTACAAACCAATAAAGGGTTTTTAGCTGGGTGGTTTCTAAAAGATCTTATAGTGGCTCAGTTAATGAACTGTGTTCAGGATTCATAATCTGGAGGATTTCTACAGGGTTGCTGGCCTTTAATCCATGATGGAGTCTGAAGAATCTGGATTTTGATATTCTCCAAGAATGGCATCAGCAGCAGCAGCAGACAGACATAATCACCCTTAATCAGCGGTTAAGAGCACTGGCTGCTCTTCCAGAGGTCATGAGTTCAATTCCCAGCAACCACATGGTGGCTCACAACCATCCATAATGAAATCTGGTGCCCTCTTCTGGCCTGCAGATATACCTGCAGACAGAACACTGTATACACAATAAATAAATCTTTAAAAAAAAAAAAAAGAATAAAGACTGGCAGGCAAGTAGCACTGCTTTCCTATCAGATCTCCTTATATTTATTTGTGGTGATTTCAGAAAACACTTGATTAGTGATGACTTGAAATGGTGTGTGATCATTTAATATAGTTCCTCAGGTTGTGTTGATGCCCAACCATAAAAATTACTTTCATTGCTACTTCATAACTGTAATTTTGAAATTCATATCAATCTTTCAGGATATAATGTTGCTTTATCCAGAATTGTCAGGACTCTAGACAATCTGTGATGGTCAATTGTATGGTTACTCTTAAAAAGAAACAGTATGTTAATAATTTAACTTTGGTTTAAAACTCTCTGAAACTATTTCATATAGAAAAAAATTCAGTGTACGTTTTGAGAGAATATATTCATGTGACTCATACAAATGCTAACTAACTTGTTTCTTAAAAGCCACATATTATAAATATTTCAAACAGGTAAAGAAATGATTTACATGTATCAATATTTAAAGCCCCAGATAAGAAATTTTCAGTTACTAGTCTAGAAGAGTATTGGGTTTTCATCTTTGTTTGAAAAAGATCCTGAACATGTCAATTCTTTCTTATATAGTATTATTTTTATAATTTAAATTATAGTTGCTAAATTTTCATTCTTCCCTTTTCAGACTTTAACCACTCTCATGTACTTTTCCATTGTTTTCTCTTAAATTATTGACTTCTTTTTCTTTAATTCATGTGTCTGTATGTGTTTCCAAATGTATAAGTACATTCTGCTCAGAACATGTAATGTTACTTATATGTACACTATTTCAAGATTGATTTGGTACTGAATAGATAATTGTGGAGAGTCCTCTGATCACCTCTCCCGGTATCAGATTTCCTAGCTGCATCAATTTCTTTGTCTAGGGTTAGGACACAATGAAAATTGCCTGTTTGACATTAACATGTCTAGTAGTGTTCTCGTTGTTCTGATCGTGTTTGGGTACCATGTTGATGAGAGTTTGTGAGTTCAGCCTCCCTAATATTACTAGGGCATACAATGTCATAGCAGACTTCCTGTTACTCTGACTCTTATAATCTTTCTTCCCCATCTTCTGTAATATTCCCTGAATCTTAGGTGCAGGAGCTGTGTTTTATATGCAACAGTAGGGGCTGAGTATCTTATAATCACTTGTTTCCTGCAGTTTGATTGGTTGTGGCTCTCTCTAATGGTCTCTCTCTGTTACAAAAAGAAGTTAAAGTGATGAGGAATGGAAGCTACAGTTATCTGTGTGTACAACGGTAAATATTTAGAATGTAGTTAGTAATTACGTTGATTTAGTAAAGAGGTGGTTGTAAGGCCTAGCCAACTGGCTGGGACTATGAGGTCATGGAACTTGGAGGGGAACCTACATCCACCAATTTACTAAGCAAGCATGATTTCAGTTTTTTTTAATCTTCACTTTACCCAGTAAGAAGCCATCAGCATGTAACAGAACTTTATATGTTTTCCAATTTTTCCCTCTACAGCAGTAGTTGACAAGGTATCACCACATTCTGGATACATGATTTGGGAATGAAATTTTATTGAAACACTGCCCTATACATTCATTTTGTATTTTCTATGACTCCTTTTTCATTAAATAAGAGAGTTTAACAGTTCTGTGAGACTACATTGTCCAGAAAGAGAAATTTGTATTGCCACCTTTGATGGTTGCCTTTTTTAACTGTCAACTTGACTCAACCTACAATCACTGAGGAAGAGATACTTAATTGAGTAATTGTCTATATCATGTTAGCCTTTGGGTGTGTATGTGCAGGATTGTTTTTATCATTAATTGATGTGGTAAGACCACAGTAGACTCACTGTGTGTGCACCATTTTGTAGTTAAGTAGTCTTGAACTGTATAAATGTGTTATGGATAATCACATAAGCAAATGATTATGTACACATTCAATTCTCTATGCCCTTGACTGTGGACATAATCTAACCATCTGTATTAATTTCTTGTTCCTAGACTTTCCTGAAGAGGTCACTGTTACCTGCCCCTTTCAAATAGATTATTTCTAACTAATATTCCTTTTTAAAATGTCATATCATTATTTTTGAAAAATCCTTAAATATCAATATCATAAGCATACATATGGTAGAAAATATAGTGTACTCTATGGGACCATTTAAACTATACTACCATTTTTGTCACAAAAGAGTTATTTATAAAGTCTGAACATGACTTTCATTTACATCAGTTAATCACATCTTGTAGCAATAATGGGGTAAAGATAGTATATATTCTGAACACAATTTAATAAAACTTTAAGAATACTCTAAATGTGTTATTTATAATTACAGAAATCATGGCTATTGAAAATTTATTAAAATTATAAACTTCATAGATTAGAATGATGATGACATGGAATATTTGAACTTGTGAGTTTCAGTGAAATTAAGAGAATTTAGAATTTATACCATAAGATGAAAACACCAGACTTACCTACATGTGCAATTCAAGAATTAAAACAATGCTATTGGCCATTGTGGTCCACATCTCCAATACCAGCATTCAGCTGAATGGTAGCAAAGACCATGTATGTCTTCAAGGACAGGTTTTGTTATATAGAGAAAACTTGTCTCCAAAATAGAATTAGGATAAATGGATTACATTTAAAACCAATGAATCATAAACAGTAGTGATAAGCAAAGAAAGGATGTTAGAAATAATATCATTTAAATTTAGCCATTGCAAAGATTAATCGGTTTAGATAGTCTCTAAGGCAATGATCAGGCAATAAGGAAAAAAGATTTTCAAAAACTATATTCTATGTGAGAAGCATCATATGACTTCTGTAATAAGAAATATATTAAAACATTCATTTTTACTTTAAAAAACTTAATTACTTTATATAGTACATATTTTATACTATGTACATATTTTAAACAAAAATTAATTCTCATCACTTTTCTCCTATTCTCTAAACCTACTTGAAGCCTTCCACACGGACCCTACATATTTTGTCTGATATTTCTCTAGATTACTCAGTGCTCTATCTGATATATGTAGTTTATGACTTCCATCATCTAGGGGAAAAGTAAGCGGGTGCAGATTTTTAAAGCCAGTTGTTGGAGAGTTTTAAATCAATTGTGTCCCTATACCTTCCCTTGAATTTAGAAACATATCCTCAACATAAATGTAAAAGAGAATTTGGAAAAGAATTTTTAGTTGTTTACAGAGAAAGTTGGAAAGAGAAATTATTTGATGGATACATATCATTTCTTCTTGTACAGAAAGTGAAAAAAAATAATTGGCTGTGAGAAAAGTTACCCTTCTCTGTGTGTAGTAATTCAACACTGTAAGGATGCTCTTATGGGGGATAGTAAATGATGAAGTGCATAAAACATGCTATAATAATCAAAGAAGGAAAGTTGTTTATATTAGTAATGTGAAAAACCTGAAATAAACAATAAGTACACTTACAATTAACCAGTGATTTTAGACAGACTATTGAATAGAGGTCAAAGGCAAAAATTCAAATGAAATTTTATACATGAACAGCAAAGGAAAGTATACTTTCTGAAAATGTTTGCTAGATTCTCTTAATAATTCAGGTAAATATTTTAGAAGTAAATATATATTGATATATAAAATTAAAAAGCATTCAACTTTAATGTAGCATATACAACATAATTCTAAAACATAAGTCTTTATTTATTTTTTCTAATCTAATTCTTGGTACCGATCCATTTGTACATATTAAAATCACAATTGATGCCTTAGTCATTTTTCAATAATTACTTGTGTTGTCTGATGTTTAAAAAGTATTTCATCTTTTCATTCCTCTACTTTATTATGGATTTTCTAATCATTTTTCAAATTTTTGGTGAACCTCAGATACTGTATATTACATATTTTATTTTACTTTATTATTTGAGAATTTTGTACATGTCATTATAACTATTAATAACTGCCAAATCAATATAGCTTTAATCACCTGAAAAGGGAGTCTAAATTACTGAAATATCTTTAATGGTTTCATCTGTGGGCCTCTCCACTGTGGTAACATTCCCTAGGTGGATGATCCTCAGCTTTACAAGGAAGATAACTGAGCATGGGCCTGAGAGAGCTAGAGATCCAGCCAGAAAGCACAGTTCCTTCATGGTTTCTGCTGTACTTCATTGGCTGGGCTTCAGCTCTCTGTACTATATGAAATAACAAACTGCGTTGCTTTCAAGTTCCTACATTGAGTTCCTGCCTTGACCTCTCAGTGATGGATTTGGACCATAAGGGGAAGGTGAATAAACCCTTTCCTTTCCATGTTACTTTTGGGCAGGGTGATTACAGCAACAGTAAAAAATGTAGGCTACACATATATTTCGTATAATGATCATATCTACCCACAATTTTCATCAATGAGCTCTCCCAATCATGTTAATTTCCAAATTTATGTCAGATTTTTATAGATTGTAAAAATTTTTAAAAATGTATATTACTTCAAGTTACATCTCCATCACAGTTCCCTCCCTCCACCCCTCCTAGGCCCACCCTCCTGCCCTCTCTCCCTTCTCCCAGAACTCTTAATTCTTTTTTTGAATAATGAGGCCACATTTATGAAAATTATAAGATATAACATACTTTCCCAATGGCCAGTCCATACATATTTGGCAACTGACATTAATATTCTATTATCCATTTATCTCCATCAGTTGAAAGTTCTATACCTAACTCATTTCCCATCCTAACTTTCATTACCAACTTAAAAACATCTTCTTAGACCTAGAACATCCTTTTAATTCCAAAAAACTTAATATTTAACTGTGAGTCTATAACTATCTAGTCTTCAACCACATCAGGGACCTGAGAAGCATGAATATATCTGATTATACAGGAAGAACAGAGTGAGAAACTTCAAAAACTAAAAAATGACAGACAACTGGCTGCCTGGACAGTCCCCAATTTGATTTTTAAATTTTATATTGCACTGAATCAAATAAGTTCTTCCTCTATGTGAATGATTATAGAGTCATCCATTGGAGGAAGGGCAACGGACTATTGGCAATATACACAAAGAAAAATGACTATCCCTCTGCCAGCTGGTATCAACTATCAATATCTCCTCATTTAGCAGTGGGACCTCATGAGATCCTGCTCCATGATGTAATACTTATGGGTTTTGTCTAGTTTAGGTTTCCTGTAGGGAATTACAGATGCTTTGAGTTCATAAGTCAAAAGGCCATATCATGTCCAGAAGTAATCATATCTGCCCTTTAACTTTTAGATTCTTTTTGTCTTCTCTTTTGGGATAGTTCCTGAATCTTATTGTGGAGAACATGATAAAAGTGTCCCACTTATGGTTGAGCATTCATGCATATGTACAAGTATATATACAGGATAAGATGACTAAACAAATAAAATTAACATATGTATTATTTATATACTTGTCAGGTGTCAGTGTTTTGTGATATTTGTACAAATATACCAGAAACAATATTTCTGGAAGTTTTAATAAATTCATTTGATAGTATAAAATCCATAACTGTAATGCTACTAAAATTAAAACAAATGTCAATTAGCAAAACTGATTTTGTGTTAAAAGGTAATTCAAAATAGAGTAATGAGGTTATAAATAGGTACTATATTAAAGATATGAAAATTAATATAATGTGTTTGATTTTTTTGTAAGGTTCAAGATTATGAAAAATATTTAACACTTCAATTTCAGAGAAGCTAGAAAATATATACAAATATTATAATGATACTTTATTTTTTGAACAGTTCTATATCAAAGCTGTATTCACACTTAAAAATAATACCTATTTTATGAAAATTCCTTTTAAAAAACCTGATAAATTTTCCCAAATAATGTACCGAAAGATTTGCAATCTTTAATTTTAATAATATGAACCAATAATCTTTAAAGGATTATCTATCTATTTTATACACTTAGTTGAATATTACAGTTATATAATTGATTTATGTTGTTATACATACTGATATGGAAACTATAAGATTAGGAAAATGTTGGGTATGACAGACTATCTCTGTAGATAAATTTATGAAACATAGATCTTAAAATTCTTGTCTTTTAGCTCTGTGTTGGGAAACGATGAACTTATAGTCCTTCATATTTCATTGGTTTACCTAATTAAAAGATCATGTGTTACTTTTAATATCAGATAAATATGATCTGTATTTTGAAAGAAACAAAATTCTTCATTTTAATTCTTACATTTATCCAACAAGGATATTTCTCATTAGCTAGTTAATTGACCTTTTTATTTTGTGAAAGTTATTTCTTCTTGCTGTAGACAGGAATATATGACAAACCCATCACTTCTGTAACTTGTTTCGGGTTTAACTTGCTAAGTTGTCTATAGTAACTGCTTTTTTTCATTCAGTTAGTATTCATAAGATTTTTACTGAAGTTCTTGATGACATCTGTACATTCAGACCTATTCTAATTCACAGTCACCATTATTTAAATGGTATAATTCAAAATATACCAATTAAATAAGTTAAAATTTAATATTCATTTTTAAAGAAAAATTTAACACTGTTAGTATTTATTATTTCAATACAGGAGAACATATGTTGGACTGCTGAAAAAAAATCTTTATCATACTTAGAAACATGTTTTAAGGAGAGGAATTGTATTTTCATCTCAGTTGCCAATGCATTTTTTAGGACCAATTACTAAATTGTATTTACCATGTGCTATTGCTCTTATAAAAGCTTTCCCAACATGGAATCATTTAAACTCACAAGTAATGATCATTTTAAGTAAGGCAACTAATATCAAGTACAATTAATAATTTAATATAATTTATAAACTGGTAATAAAAAATATAAACTAAATTACTATATCCATAAACATAGATTTATATTTATATACTTAAAATTAATAGAGTTTTAATGTTTTCTCACTGAAAACTACTGTATTTTCTTAGATTTTTTTCCTAGAAATTTATATATAAAATTTAGTTACTTATGAAGTTCTAATTTTGTTAATATACATGTTAATTATAATAATATATTATATTGGTTTACTTTACACTATCATTATTCAGAGAATACACCACTTGAAGATACCTATTTTTATTAAAAATTAAATTTAGATAAACACTATTTCAATTGTTTCCCATCTATGCTTATTAATGTAAAAGTGATATTAAGTGCCCTTTGTTTTTCTTAGAACATTAATTACATTATTGTCAGGTGCCCTTCGGTGATGTTTATTTTTCTTGCACTTTTAACAATACCATTTTACATTTATGCAATCAGATTAAATAAAAATCAATAAATGTGCAGTGAACCTTTATATAATTTATATTTTCTGGCAGAGTGTAAACTCTCCTATATAACATATGGACGAAGCCTCCAACTTTTTAAATTCTACATATATTTTTGTGGGTATATTTTCATTATAATATTTTTTCAAATTTAGATTAAATTAATTTATTCATACTACTAACAGAAGAATAACATCCGTAGAGACAAACAGCATACTGTGTCAAAGGACACTAAATGAAAGTTATATAAGGGGGACAACAAAGGTATACATTACAATTATTTATGGAATCCACATCTTGGGAAGAAAGTTGTTTTACTTCACTCAGTTGTTTCTCTTTTCCATTGTATAGTAATAAAAAGACCACTTCATCCCAGTCCTACAGCAATAAACAAATTTACAAAAGCAACAAGCAGGAACACCATTATCCTATTTTTATTAATCAAGACAGTCTGTAATTATTACCATAGCTGTATGAGCCTCAAATTATAAAATGTATCACTGTGTAGAACAAAACTGTCCCATTCTGCATAGGCCCATAATAAAGTTCCAAATTATCCCCAGATAACACTGAAAAAGAAACATATAATACCAAAAAAATCCAGCAAAGCAAAGGAGAAATATCAGTCTGAAGCCAAAGTTGAAATAATAGAGGATATCAAAAAAATTTATATTTACTCCAAATATACATTTGTATATTTAGTCAAAAATGCAATAATACAATTATATATCTAGTACAAAGTTATACTATACCTTATATTTTACAGTCCCAAATTTTTAAATATATTATATCTTTATGTATAAAGGTAGTAAAAAAGGGATGTATACCTTTTAAATTGTTGAAAAAAATTAAAAATGCTGTTTTTGACTCTTTTCCTTTTTGTTTTTTCTTTTAAATTGAAAGTAGATTCTGCTCTTATATTCCAAAAACAACTTCCCTTTCCTCTACTTCTCCTAGCTCCTCTCCATCTCCCCTCATGACCAGATCCACACCCACTATCTTTCTTCTCCAGAAAAGAGCAGGCCTTCTAGAGATGATAACCATATGGGAGAAAACAAGATAAAATAAGACAAGAAGGTGACAGTCCTCATCATATCAAGGCTGGATGAAGCAATACAATAGGACAAAAAGAATCTCATGAGCAACATACACTCCCATCTTTTCAAAACTTATTTAATTTATTTATTTTATTGAGTTATATCCTTATTGTGGCCCCTTCCCTCCATCCTACCCGGTACCACCTTTCCACCCTCTTCCCCTTCTCCTTCTCCTTGGATGAAGGAAGCCCCTCACATATCAACCCACTCAAGTTCTTCTGTCATATGAGAGCTAAAGGCTTCCTCTTGCACTGGGGTCTAACATGACAGTGCAGCTACGATAAGGTGTTCCACAAACAGACAATAGAGTTCATGTCAGAGACATCCTCCTCTCTTCAACTTCCTAAGGGATCTGCATGAAGGCCAAGCTGTTTATCACATATTAATATATAGTGGGCTGAGGAGCCGTCTATATAAGATTTCTTTCTTCTTGTTTTTTGTTTGTTTGTTTGCTTGCTTGCTTTCTTTTTTGTTCATTTGTTTGTTTGACTAATTGGTTTTGTGTTTGTTTGGTAAACTTCTAGGAGCCTAGGTCAGTTGGTTCTGTTGTTCTTCATGAGGCATTGTTGTCCCCTCCAAATCCCTATATTTCTCCTCTCTCTCTTTTACAAGACTCCTAGAGCTCAACCTACTGTTTGGCTGTGTGTCTCAGCGTCTGTTTCAATCCAGTCTTGGCTGGGTTCTATCATAGGATAAT